>MJUU01061516.1:89953-103489 GCA_002080025.1 Modiolus philippinarum | reverse complement strand
CCCCCCCCCCCCCCCCCCCCCTTCAAGTTAAATGGTCGGTCCCTTAGTAAACAAACATCTGCATACACCTTATCGGTATTCATAAAATCAGAAGGAACATTTTTAAAATCATATTTACTAAATTGCAAAGCTTCATCCTGATCTTTTTTCGACTGTAAAATTTGACACATAAGAGTCTATTTCAAAACACCACATTTAACATCGAATGATCAGGAATTTACCTCAAATCAATACTCGTCAGATCAAAACCTGCTGATGTTACGAGATCATTAGCTCGTATTACAGTAAACTCTTTAAATAGAAGGGACAATACAATAGTCAACTACTGAAACCCTTTACTTGATATACAAGTATAATCATTGTTTACAAAGTCTCTACCGTTTAAAATGCAGCAATTTACACTAATTAGAAAATCAATAAATGAACTTCCATGCGAATTAGAATTGAAATCTACAACATCTCTCAAACATAATTCATCCACACCTGTAATGAAATCATTTTCGTCGCAACATCGACTACTAAAATCGCCACAAATAAAAAAAAAGTTCCTAAATTTTGATATTCATATATTTGCGTAGTCAAAGTATCAAAAAATACATTTTTATCTACCTGACGCGTTGAATTTTCAGGAGGTCAATAAAACACACATGGTAAAGTTAAAATCTGACATTTTATGATTAAATTTTATCCATAAAATACCCTCAAAAGACTGGTCAAGAACATCAATATTAAAGGATGAACATAATTTTCTTTTATAAAAACGCCTATACCACCTGAGCCCGACTTAGAATTTTTATGTAAGAAATCTCTATTTTGCCCTATCCATTTATACCCATTTACTGTTAACACTTCATCACCTTTTAAATGAGTTTCACCGATACCAACAATATCTAAGTATGATGAATTAATACATTCAGTTCTTAAATTAAAATTATCAGAAACAGAAGTTTTATTACAATTGTTTACGTTCCAGAAACCTGCGGACAACTAATGACCTCTCTTCTTTGTATGTTCATGTTGTTCATCACGGTTATCGTATCGTCAATATGTTTCTAAATGATCGTTTCAGACAGAATTTCTTGAAGACTTGAATAAAAAGGCGGTCACGAAGATTACTATATCTAATGGGAAAGTCTTTATAATTTGTGCTTGCTTAACGAATCAATGAAGAATCATACACTCCGAATCAAGAGAAGTTTGAATGTAACTGTCTATATATGTTAGGGAAATTGGTAATTTTTGAAATTAAAATCGTCCCATTGGTTGTAGTGTTTAGTACTAAGATGACCATGCTCGTCAAATTCGAGATGTAGGTCCAAAAAGATGTAGATTTAGTGGTCTCTGTTGTTTCTTTTATCAGTAGTTGTGGATATTTTGATGAGATCCATCTAGCAAAATATTTACTTGAATTGTGAAGATCATGACCATAAATGAATCTATATGTGAGATTGACAGACCTGGCCTCTTTAATTTTATGATCTTTCACGAGTCCCTGAAGAAATTTATTCTCTTAAGAATAAAAAACTATATGTCTGCTAGTAGACGAGCACAATTCGTGCCCATTAATTTACACACTTATTGAGAAAACTGAAAATTACGGATCAATACGAATTTTCTTTTATTGTAAAAGTTTCAAAAACCTTCATGCGCGGGTGACTTCAAACATAGATATAAAAAAGGGGGAAATGGGGTAAATGTCAAGGAGACAACATCCCAACTCCATATTAAAACAAGAAAAAACAAAGCGTCTAGGGACCTCCGTAAAGTCTTCAACACAATGAGGAACATCACACCATATAGCAAGCCCTAAATGGCCCCAAAAAGTAAAAAAGTGAATACCAATGGAAACAAATACAGTTGATTTAGGTAGAGAGGGGGATAATGGGGAAGAATTAAACTCAGAATTAATTTTGAGTGAATTTATTTAGTGGAAATTATTTCAGTTATTGCAATATTTGCCCAACGAACACATTTTGAAAATGACCAACACAAAAGGAGTCCCCTAATAACCAACTAGAATCAAAATCTTTTTTCATGACTACGTTTGTAGCCCGAAGAACAATGTGACCTGCTTCATTTGGGTCTGGTAAAATATGCTGTGTTTAACACAATTAACTCCCGTGAATGGCAACCCCCTTTAAATGGCATCACGATCAGAATTGGATTTTTCCCAGAAAAAATGCATTGTTTACTTAGCATTCAGTATAATTATAATCCCTAAAAGTTTTCAATACATTTTTCTAATATATTGGGAAATTTAAAGGTAAAACATATGTCTCCAAGAATAACACTTATTTCATTAATTAAAAAGATGAAAAAAAAAACAATAATAACAAGTGTGGATCGTATTGCAAGGCTATATCAAGTCCCCTACCGGTAGAACAAGGTTTTATTGCATAGCAAATATTCGAAGTCCAAGGCCCGTTACCCCGTCAAAAAACAGTGGACCAGAACCAAATTAAAACTTGATCTGTAACTCATTCAGGTAGACTCTAATGCAAAATATCAGATCAATACCTGCAACACTTTAGGAAAAAAGTGCGGAAAACTGACATTTTACTAAAATTTTCTAAGTCCAAGGCCCATAACTCCATCAAAAATCAGTGGACCGGAACCAAACTTAAACTTGATCTGTAACTCGTTAAGGTAGACTCACATACTACCTGCAACATTTTAGGAAAAAGTGCGGAAAACTGATATTTTACTAAAATTTTCTAAGTCCAAGGCCGACAACTCCGTCAAAAATCAGTGGTCCGGAACCAAACTTAAACTTGATCTGTAACACATTAAGGTAGACTCACATACAAAATATCAGATCAATACATGCAACGGTTTAGAAAAAAAGTGTGGAAAACTGATGCGGGACTGACCGACGGACGGACAGACAAAACTAAAGTCCCCTTCGGCTATCGCCGGTAGGGGACTAAAAAAGACAATAAAAAATTTGAAACCAAACAACTGTGAATATTTAGGCCATTAATTATATACTGCACAGCTTTTTTTCATACAGACATAAAAATGCAGACCATTCTATTTTCAATAGAAGTTTAGATATTCCTTGTTTCAATTTTCTTCTTTCACTTTCAGGTAATCTCATTTTATAAAATTATGAAAGTGGTATATAACATTCATGTTGGGTCATGCGTTACAACATCCCCATTTTATATGACATGTAAGGGGAAAATAGAAAATATCCTTTTTCAATATTATTCATTGTAATCAGTACATGTATAACACTACGCTGACCCTCAATAAATGAAGAATACTTGTTAACCTGATATCTAATAGTATTCTACAATATTCAGCAATATGAGTAGGATATTTGTTTTACATTGAGTATCATAAGTATTTTATCCGTGCATGAAAAAAAAAAACAAACAAACAAAACAATGACGTAATCGAAAAAACACAAGGATACAGACATCAGTTTCTAGAACACTACATGGGTTTATGGGTTTAATCATTTAAGTGACAGATCTAATTAATCTCATTAAAAATAGTGAGCAATTTTTCATCTTTAACATGCGCACTGCTTCAATTATTCGGATATGAATTAAGGGCGTAACTTTCCCATGTCAATTTCTTTATCTTTGTCCTATATCAGCATCAAAATATTAAACTCTAAATATTGTATGTATGTAGACGTAGTAAAGTGGAAGGAATGGTAAATTTACCACAACCTACAAATGTGAAAGAGCTGCAATCTTTGCTGTGATGTGTTAATTATTACCGAAAATTTTGACCTGATGTGTCAACAGTGCTGCAACCACTCAATGTTTTGTTAGTCAAAAAAATCAAAATACCAATGGAATCAAAATTGTGAAAAACTATTCAAGAAAGTGTTTGAGACAACGGCAGTAGAATACCGAAGGAACAAAGGAGTGAAATTTACAAAAATCGAAGTCCAAAGGCATGGCCAAAACGAGAACACAGAAAACAATTACGTTAGACACAAAACAATGACGTTAGACAGATACAAAGCACACTACCAGAAATTACAACATTCAGAACAAAGGCACTCACAGTGTGAACTCCAGTGAAACTGAGAGTGACATCAGGTGCTCCGGAAGGGTAAGTATGTCCTGCTCTGTTAACAGCACCCGTCACACCGTAAGTGAGGCAAATATGTTTTTGAAAGATCTCTTAGGTAGCTGATTGGTTAATGAGCCAGGAATCAAGAGTTCGAATGCTGGCCTTTTTATGCTACGAATTCTTAAAAGAGAGATGTGAATTTTACTTAGTTATTCCGATGAATTCATAAATGGTAAGGTATCAGTTATCTATATCATATTGTCTTTTACCCTGAACATGTCTATTTGGGGTAAATTAATTGCTTAAGGTAGTACGGGGGTTTGAAAATGCCCATCATATTCTCGCGCATCTGACGAAAAATGGAATTCACTTTTAGAATGTTGTTAAATGACTTTCGATATCTTATAATTTTTAAATTTGATCAAGAATTCCACTTTTATTGGGTAACAATGTAGAATATTGCATCTGTTTAGCAAACTCCTGTTCTATTAAGGGGAGATAATTTGTATAGAAAGAATAGGAAAAAAATAAGCTTTTCGCTACATATTTAAAGATAAGTTCGGTGACCCCAAATATTTTCCCATGGAAATCGAAGGCAAGTATATAAGCTAACTATATACCAAACTAAAAAAAATATGTCTAATGTAACTAAAATAAATTAAAGCTTTGTTAAAAATCGCTGGCTGTCCCTATCATTGCAGCCAAAGTTGCTGATTTTTTCATGACAGATTTCACACTTATATGGCCAGTGACCTAAATTGTTTATTTTATTTTTTTGCATGCTCTTATAACAAAGTTTAAGTCATGAAAATTTAAGAAAATTCTATCTGACAGATTTTAGACCCCCGTACCACCTTAAAGATAATAACTTTGATGACAGGTATTGGACATTTTAACATGTGTATATCAGTTTTTTGTCAAAAATATAAACAACACACACTTCATGTGCACAAAAGATCTTCCGTGGATTGATTGGCGCTTGTCTGTATGGATATGAAACATTTTAATTTTCTATTTAGATCTTATCGGTAATTTGAACTATATCAGTCTTTACACATATTTAGGTATATTGGTTTCCAATATTTTGATGTTTATCTGCACTCAGGAGACATAAGATGTCGAAATGTGCATTTGCAGAATCAAAATTAACAGCAACTTCGGTATTGTGTTATTTAATTATATATCTACTATTTGAACAAAAATATGTAAAATATTTTTCATCGAATCTTGCTTAATATTCTATAATTTGTTATTTTGATGCATTAGTTCCGTAAGTTTCAATATAATTTTGTACCATGTTGTCAAAAAGATCAAATATTTCTCTAGGGATATCATCAGTTGAGAGGTACACATTAGGAGGAGGGGAAGTACATGCACATCAGTTGATTCTGTTGACTTTATACAAGTTGGTGCAGTAAATGTGGCAAAAGGAAGTGTAATATTTGGTTGCAGCAAGGAACTTGTAGTTATTGAGGCATTTTAAGGCACAATAAATATGATAATTTAAAACCCTTTATTGAAATAATGTCAATGAATAGATTTAATTTTCTCGGGAAACGGCACATGAATTTCTTATCCCACCCGTAGGTTGAGACAAGAATATATCACACCACTAAAATAGGTACTATGTCGTCTCATTAGTGAGAAATTATTGTCCTATAAATGTCTTCCAATAGTGCAACGGCGTTTTGGTGAATCTGTGGTCTTAATTTTTGTTTTGCAAATTGTTTGTTTTAGACCATTACGTCAAGTTGCATGAAAGGTTTTTTGAAAGTATTTCACTCTCAATTCAATTTCAATTGTATTGCCGGTTCGGACATGATACACAAATGTACACACCAACGGTCATAACAACGATAAAAACGATATGGCTATGTATTTGGGCAATGGGCACAACAACTAAGTGTTAGAGAAATAATCTCTAAACCTACTATCCTATTTTCTCAATTCAAGATTATAAACCGAATTTCTGTCATTTCCATTACAATTTATGAACGGAAACGTCCATATTGTTATGTCATAATTATGCATCTTTTTATAAATACTATCTGATAGACCATTTGCCAATTAGACCGGAGTTCGCGTTTTACAAATTAATCTTAAGGGAAGCAACTCTAGACCAGGTTTCCAACACAAACTAACCAAAATGTTAAAATTATTTTCTCTTGACCTGCACGGTTCCCAAACTTCATCTTTGGTTAACTTTAGAAAAATAATATAAACTTTTATGTTTCTATTTGTTTTGTTTCATATCTCAATAGATTTCATATCCCAGGGTGCTGATTTATAAAGAGTTTATTCGGTAATTGTGACAACTTGTCCGGTGCCATGTGAATTTTTTTTTAGAACGGAATCGAAGTTGGTAATAGGCAAATCATGTATTCATAAAATATAAATTAGAAAAACAATTTCAGATTCTCTATTCTGAAAATCTTATAAATAAAAAGGAAGAACTTAAATAATTTGATACTTCAGAGAAAAATCAAGTACCTGGAATTGGGGACGATTATATCACACGTCAGCTGGTGTGACGAGTCAATTTATGGAGCATAGATTAAAAATTTCGATTGCTTACATAATTTTTAAAATTTTTGATTGACATTAGACTGTTTATTTCACTTTCTTTTAACACTAAATTATTTTTCAATGTCTCGCTTTATTGCATTTGCAGTTAGTGGCCACAAAAAAGTTAGAACCCAGGGAAACATATTGATCCGATCTCAACCTGAAAATTTCGGGCAAATTCAAATTTGTTTTACATTTCCAAAGAAAAAAACAAAACAAAACATAACATAAAAGCCTACACGCGCGGGTGACGTCAAACACAGAGTTAATTTAAGATAGATTATTTGGAGAGAATGAAAGAGGGAGCAAGAAGGGGTTAATTGGAAGAAATAACTTAAACTCACAATTAGATTTGTACTAGACACCTTAACTTTTGTTAAAGTTTTTACTCACAATTAGATTTGTACAAGACACCTTAATTTTTGTTAAGATTTTTAAGTGAAAATTATTTCAATAAGTGTATTTTTGCGCAACGATCACATTTACCAAATTACTGTTTACATATAAAACATAACCAACTCATTAAGAGTCCCTTGATAGTCATCCCACCACACGGCAAAGTTTGTTTTCCAGGAGAACATAACCTGCATGCTTTAATTTAGCCATCTTGAAAAATCGTGCTAGAGCGACACAATCGGAACATTTCTAAAATATTTCTGGTCAACGAAATAAGCTATTAGATTTAAAAAATAACAATGCAAATATTTTTTCAAAATTCTTATTTTCGATAACAGTTGAATTACTAAACTACACACGGACCTTACATTTGTTCTTTATAAAACTAAATGCAAGTGATTGACGTGAATCACAGCCCATTTTTACTGTAATTCACTCTCAAAATTTGGATTTTTCAGCAACAAAAAGTGTATTTTTAATACAAATTTTCAATACAAATGTAATCAATGAAAGGTTTCAATTAACTTGCCATTTGTCTTACTTTCTGAGAAACTATTAAATAATACTGCAACGGTTTTTTCTGATACAGACGTAAAAATATTGCTTATTTCAAATAAATTTTCTACTTTCATTTTCGGCAAATTTCAATTTGCAAAATTTTGAAAGTGGTGAATAACATTTATGTTTGGTCATGCATTACCGCATCCCATTTTATATGATGTTTTAGGGGGGAAATAGAAAATAACATCATAATTCAATAATGTTCATGGTAATCAATATACACTATATTGACCTTCATAAAAAGAAGAATATTTGATTACCTAATAATTAAAGGTATTCTACAATATTCAGCAATTTGTATAGGATATTCTTTTTCATTGAGTATATAAGTATTTCATCTATGACTAATCAAGAAAACCAAAGACTCAATCGGCCGAAAACAAGGATAAAGACAATTTACATATTTCCAGGAAGTTTCTTACAGTCTGTAGGATATGAAAACGAATACTATGGTCTATAATTTAACAAAGGCCATCTTTTTACATGTAGCCTATACAAACGCTTAAATGAATGTGGGGCGTAGCAACTGCAATGTTTGCACACTGTCACCATTTAATTGAAATATTGAATACTGAAGATATTGATTATTTCATTTGGATGTGATCGGTAATGTAAGGCAGTCTTCACTGACTTTGCTTCACAATCACTTAAACATGTCCTCAGCGGTGGCTATTGGGACGTTATGTATGATAGTGTGCTTGGTTTTAGAAGTCGTTGGGATAGCTACGCCATATTGGATGGTTGTAAACCACACCACTGGATTTGTGAGTTCGAATGCTGGCTTGTTTACGATATGCTACGAAGTATTAACAATACAGAGATGTGAATATTACTTTACTTATTCCGACGAGTTCAGAAATGGTAACGTATCAATTGTCTATAATAATGTACACTATATTTTATTCTAAAGCGGGCTTGTGTTCTGTAAATTAATTACTCAAATATATCCAATGCAAATAAATTTCTTTATTGACAGACTTATATACGTTTTTGCACAATATTTTTCATAATCATAAATAACATGCACTGCAGGTATCCCTGGCTTTGAAATTGACTTGATTGGCATTTGTCTTTGTATGAATATGCAGCATATTTATTTCAAATCTTATACGTAATTAAAAATAAAATGTTTTTCAATTAAAAATAAAATGTTTTTCATCGAATCTTAGTTAATGTTCTATATTTTGTTATTTTGATAAATTAGTTTTGCAGCAATACATCCCTATAGCACCCCTCTGACCATTCATTTCTTTAAACATAGTTTTTCATTGTCTCCATTGTCTTAAAGTTTAGATATATTTAGTCTTTACTTTTGTATATTTTATGCAATTAGAAAATAAAGGCACATGGAGTACGTGTAAATGTACATTAAAGGCTACAAAATAATATCTAACAAGAGAAAAGTCAAGACAGGCATAAAATTCCATAAATAGTGAAGAATTTTCTTTGTTACACAAGGCGAAGACTGATCTTTAAATTCTTCTAGCATGATACTTGAAATTGTTTGTTTTCATACAGTATCTTTTGTATTTATGCAGTGATTTTATTTAAAACATGAATGCTACAATTACATAGAAGATTTCGTATCAATTTTAAATCGTTTGTTATAAAAGGTTAAAGAAGCCAAAAATATATTATATGGTCTGGTGAACATTATTGATACACACAAGGTGGAAACTGAACGATTTCCAGAAAATCTTGTTTACAGATTTTCCCTGGAAAAATTAACATGCACTGGTTGATTGATTTAGTCGATATGAAAAGAACTAATTCATACAAACGAGATAGATTTATTAATTGTTTCGATTGATGCATATTTGTTACTTAGTTATTGATTCGGTTTTTTAATCTATTTTTTTATATTATTTAAATCAAAGGCAAATTTATGAAATGATATAGAGTAAATGAACATGAGACCATAACGCATATGCTAACTCCAACTGCAATTAATTTTAATGAGCTGCATGGCCATTTCGGAAATTAATTCCTCATTAGCAGCACTAGAACCCAAACATAGGAAATCCAGAATTTCAAAAAATATTTTTATGTAGTAATGTTTTGCACTTGTGATCAGCTTATCCGTGTCTTCTTTTGCAAATCAGAAAAGGTAAAACAAAACAATAAAGCAATACCGCATGATAAAATTACACCAAATGCCTTCCCGATTATCCATTATATGATAATACAGGGACAAAAATAAAGTGTTAGAAAAAAGGGAATGAATTTGTTTCAATAACTAATTGTTGTAAAATCGTTACATGGGGTATGAGAAGTTAGTAAATAAAGGTACGAAAGCCGGAAGGGGACTTCCGAGTTCCGACTTCTTACTTCTTACTTCTTACTTCCGAGTTCCGACTTCTGACTTCTTTCTTCTTACTTCTAACTTCTTACTCCTTAGTTCGATGTTGCAACTCGGAAAGGTAGTCTTTCCGAATTTCAACATCGACTTTGGCATTTACTTTTGTCAATTGTCAGAACTAAAGGTTTCATAGTTTATGACTAATGGCGAAAGCAATAAAAATGATAGATTGAATGGCCTTTAACGCCCCATTTTCAATATTTCAGCCAAAATTCAAGACGAGAACAGGTTTATAAAACATGATTTATTTGGGAAAGGAAAAACACTGGGAGGGGAGAATTCTGATTGCCACTGGTAAAAGGGGATTAAGGGGGAGCGAGCCTTGCAACCGGTTATCTTCAGACTACAGGACTGTTGGAAGGATTCTCAAACGTGAACGGTCTTGTATTTTATGTGAAATAAGCGTGTGTTTTATTTGTATTTGTGCTCATTCCATGCTGTACATGCTGTCATAGATCTTCCTAATTCTTTCTCACTTCTTACTTCTAACTTATTACTTCTTACTTCCTATTTCTAACTTCTTACTTCTAACTTCTTACTTCTAACTTCTTCTTACTTCTAACTTCTTACTTCTTACTTATTACTCCTAACTTCTTACTTCTTACTTTTAACTTCTTAGTTCTAACTTCTTACTTCTAACCTTTTACTTCGTACTTCTTACTTCTTACTTCCAAGTTGCAACCTGGACAGGCAAAGAACATTCAACCCGGTATTTAATAATATTACATATGGTATAAGTTCCTAATTATTTCATTAGCTTATCCGCTCACGTGATTTTGAGAATATTTAGTATATTCTAGTGTTGTTTCTAATTTTAGGTATATTGGCGCTATGTTTCTATTTGTAGTTTTATTGGCGCTTTATGTCTGGTTGGACTTTCAGAGTATAGTTTTTCACTAAGAAAGGTCTTATGAAAAACTATTTCAAAAATATTTGAAAACGCTTTACACATTAATAGGGGATAAATATTTAAATGTTTTTTTTACAGAAAAAAACCCTTTAAATCAATGAAAAAGAAATTTAACAGTTGTCACATGTTTTTTTTTATTGCACACTTCACGTAAACACGTTAATGAAAAGGCTTGCTTGTTTTTTGTATTTGCAAATATAAGAGAAATGTCAGCATTCATTTATCCTATGAGTAATCATGTAACCCATTCTGGATGATGGCAGATCAAAAAACCGCCTTCAAATATAGGTTCTATTTCAAATTAAAGTCAGGTGTATTGATAAAATTTTGCACCACAAAAACGTAATGAGATACCATAGTACTACATATGTAATATAAAAATGATGGACTTTTTACTCTGTCAATATGTAAAATATGGACCTGTTAGGAATATATTGACCTCGGACTTCGTTCTCGGTCAATATAAATCTAACAGGTCCATATATAACATATTGACTTCGTAGAAAGTCCATAATTGATAAATATCAATACTTTTTATTATATTGACCCTAGCTTAATAGGACTTTGCTAAAGCAAGAAAAATTGACCAACCCATTAAATGGTGTCTAACGTCAAACTAGCAACATTTCAACTTGAATTCAAGACGAGAACAGACTAGTGGTTATGACAGAAAATTTATGTTTTCATGGCAACGTTCTGTCCTAGTCGTGGCAAGTTAGTTGACCAAAACATTTGCTCAGAGGGGGCCTTTGGTTGTACAAGGGTAGTGATTTCTTTGCATGTTACAATATACTTTACATTTACAGTGTATATTCTCATGTCTTTTTGTAAGGTCTCTAATTTGCGGACTCCTCTCTCTCACATCCCCAACCCTAATCCACCCAACGCAAACCCAACCCCGACCTCACCTTCGGAGGCTGGATCCGCCGATTGAACTTATATCTTATGTTGAGCCGTATATTACTTTTAACGATCTGAACCCAGTATGTACATGTGTTTATGTTTTCTTTGATTTTAATTCATAAAAACAGGAAGCAAAAACGAAATTCGTTGGTCGGGGCTCGAACCTAGGAACTTTTGTTTCAAGGCCCAGAGCCTTAACCTCTCGGCCATCTCGGCATTATGAGTGATTTTTTAAATTTGGTTGTATCGCGGGACTGAAAATATAAACGCAGGCGACAGCTTCTGGAATTCATATATCCGTACAAAATACTGAATCGAGTTTTATTGCTTTGTTTTTTCTTGTTTTTTCTATTGGATTTCGTAAAATCGTGTAAATTGAAACAAGCATTTTTCTGCAAAATTTAGTGAAACGTTGAATAAATTTACAAAAAAATCCTTCATATGAAAATGTGACGTTACGCTGTAGTATTTTTCTGCCGATTCTTGTCCAGAATCAAATGATGTGGCATGGATATATGGAAGTTCCTTTACATGTTTTGGTCAATAAGCATTTGCTCAGAGTAGGCCTTTGATTGTAGAAGTGTAGTGATTTCTTTGCATGACTATGTTCTGCACTGGTGGCCATGTTTTTTGTCAGATCGGAACGAAATGTGCTATTCTTGTACATTTGTAAAGGAACTTCCATACATCCATACGACATCATTCCACTACAGTTTGGTTGAATTTGCCTCCATAAGTTCTAAGCAGATGACAAAACAAGAGGCTCTCAAGAGCCTGTATCGCTCACCTGGACCATGGCTGACATAGATAAAAGGCATTTCCAATAGGAAAAATGAAAAATAAGATTTAGCAGAATACTTTTTTTTCTAAAATTACAGTATTCTTGTTTGGTTTCCATGGCAACCAAAAGATCCACCATCCATTACAACCCATAACAGAACACCATTGAAAAAAATTTGGGCAGGGGTTCCCCTTATAATTAAAGTAATACATAGTGCTGAAATTAAAACATGCAGACCACTTTTCAAATAAAAATTCAAAAATTTGGGCAGAGGTTCCCCTTAAAATCAATAGGGCCAATGTAAAAACTATGTTCCAGATGGTGGCCATCTTGGATGAGGTACGGACCTACAAGATACAATTTTTGGATGGGACCACCTAAGGACCATTGTGGCTTAGATTGGTTCTAATTGGACTAGTAGTTTCTGAGAAGAAGATCTTTGAATGTATATTCCATAGGGTCCAATGTTAAAACTATGTTCCCGCTGGTTGCCATCTTAGATGAGGTACAGACCTGCCAGATACCTTTTTCGGAAGGGACCATCTAAGGATCATTGTGACTAAGTTTGGTTATAATTGGATGGGTAGCTTCTGAGAAAAAAATCTTTGAATGTCTTTCCCATAAGGTCCAATGTTAAAACTATGTTCCCCGATGGCGGCCATCTTGGATGAGGTACAGACCTGCCGGATACATTTTTTGGAAGGGACCATCTAAGGACCATTGTGACTAAGTTTGGTTATAATTGGACTGGTAATTTCTGAGAAGAAGATCTTGGAATGTCTTTTCCGAAGGATCCAATGTTAAAACTATGTTCCCCGCTGGCGGTTATCTTGGATAAGGTACGGACCTGTTGGATACCTTTTTTGGAAGGGACCATCTAAGGACCATTGTGACTAAGTTTGGTTATAATAGGACTGGTAGTTTCTGAGAAGATCTTTGAATGTCTTTTCCATAGGGTCCAATGTTAAAACTATGTTCCCCGCTGGCGGCCATCTTGGATTAGGTACGGACCTGTCGGATACCTTTTTT
>MJUU01061516.1:58850-89753 GCA_002080025.1 Modiolus philippinarum | reverse complement strand
TAGACATACCAATAAAAGCCAATGCAGGTAGACTACTAACTCCATGACAACAATCTTGAAAGGAGAGAAAATGACAATACTTTATTTACAAGGATGGGTCAAGTGAATATTTCTTTGATATATTTGCTTCGACATAATGTCGAACACAGAAAATATCGCTTCTGGTCCTTAAACAATAAATCTGGTTTAACCCGCCATTTTATTTATAAAATGCCCGTTCCGAGACGGAATATTACGGCTTGCAAAAAATGTTCTGTGTTGGGTTGTGTGTTCTCGATATGGTCACATGTCTTACGGATTTTCCTTACTAGTCTTTCCTCTGATTGCTGCGGACTTTTGTTGTCACTTTTATTTAGCATAAATGATGATAAAAAAGATTTTCATATTCCTTTTACATTGTTTTAGTACATACACTTGATATAAGAATTAAATTGTAGGCATTCTTCATATGCGATAAAGAAAATATCCATATTTGCAAAATTGTTTGATGAAAAAAATTAAAAAAAACAAAATGATTTTTCAGGCACTGACAAAAGTTCAACTACAAAACAAAATAAGTTTTGAATTTGCATATCTTGAAAACAAATGACATGTTTGACTAAAACTGCAAGAATATGTGTAATAATTTATTAAAACTCCAATTTCCAATTATTTTTCGTAAAGCAAAGGGTAAATAACAAATGTCTCTGTTACAACTAAGAATAAATTCTATATCATAAAACTTACAACAACTATTACAACTATTTACATGCATTTTGGAATAAAATAAAAAAAATGTGAGATTCAAAATTCACTTCTACTATCAGATTTTTATTGAACGTCTCTTGACTCGTCGAATCATACAACCTACAATTAGAAAACTTTTCGAGTAATATTTTCTAAGTCGTGTATAACTGTCAAATTTTCAACTTGAGGAGAAGTGTGCCAAAATAAATAAATATGATGGATTTTTTTCGACATTAGTTTGAAAAACAGGCCTATCCTAAGTGAGGAAATTTATTAAGCCTTTGTGTGTCTTGTCTGTTTATTGTTAGCTTACTTTATGTCTATAGGACATATATTTCGCTGAACTTGATTACTCTTTATTTAGGGACCGACTCCGACCTGCCGTTGGCTATGGGGTTTCCTCACCGTTCATTGAAGATCTTATGGTGGGTTTGAGTTGTTATTACTCCCCTTTGGGTCGTTGTCTCGTTGACACATTCCCCGTTTCCCTTCTTTTTTTTCTACTTCTCGTGTACTGTATTAACAAGTTATTTGGTACATTGAATTGTTAAAACCCAGTCGATTTGTAGTATGTTTGCTTATTTTGCTCTTAGTGAGTGATATTTGCTTTCTATCTTGTTTTCGTTGAGAAACCTCAGTTTTTCTACTTCTTTCGCTGAGGTTTGATTGTAGCTTCGTATTATTTCTTATATTTCCCTTGGGTGGTGTATGATGCTTTATTAAATATCATGTGAGTTTATATATTACAAAAATATTGTTGGAATAGCTCACCTTTTCAATGAATCAAAATTATGATCAAATAAAGGAAATAATATTGATTTATAAGCCAGGAAAACGAGTCGCTGTGATTATTTATCGTATTTTAATTGTTAGGAATCACACCTCAGAAAAACAATTAGTCAGATTTCATAAAATATTATCCCGCTAAGGCGTTGCTTGTTGGAGTAAAATCAACCTACGTACAACATATAATAATATCTTAGGCGTAAATAAATACAGACAGTCGCAAGAACGACAATATGATACAAAACATTGCCATATTGACCCAGTCGTTGTGGATATATATTTAATAAGGAATTGATTCAGTATTATTCCATAGCATGCTTAGTGTTTTGGAAATTAATAATTGTTTATTTGATATTATAACTCAATAGAATTTCTCAGTTAATACAAAATAAAATGACCACAGTTGTGTATCTATGGTTGCTAATTTTGGCTTTTGGATGTTCTAAAACTTTAAGCTACTTAGGTGAGTACTTTTATGTTTGTTGTTTCTTCGAATTCTGGTTCATTTGCGAAATATTTTTTTAAAACATGTGAAGTACTGTATATCGAATTAATATTGTGATAAGTTGCCATCATGTTTTCTTTGCGACCAACTTAATAACAATTGATTTTACAAGCGTTGAGTCGTTAACTCCGTTAGCTTGGTATTCAAATTTCTTTTTCTTTAAGAATGTATTGAACAGACCGTATAATTGGACAAAAATGTCTTGTAAAGACAGATAACACTACAAGTGTAGAGTAAGACTCTAGGGATAAAAATAATAAACCATCAAAATGTCAATTTACGCTACAAATTTTTTTTCGACTGCTGAAGTAAATGATAAATCCCTAATGTCTTCAGAGTTTCGCAATTCTAAGTGGCTTTTTTTCTAAAAAAAAGAACTAAGTTTTACAATATTTATCGTCTTTTTCCATTGTCGAAACAAAAATTTAACGTCCTTTTCCTCAAACTTTTACAATTTTCAGTGTTCTCTTTTTCTCAGTTATAACATTTTTTTCAACTGCAAATGTTATTTTTCAGTCAGAACAAGTTTTACACATCTATGTGTCATCGTTCTCAGTCAGAATAAAATTATACAATTAATTATCAGTGTCCCCTCTTAGTTAGAACAAAATTTTACAAATCTCAAGGTTTCCCTAAGTCAGAACAAAGCTTAATACATCTCAGCATCTTTTACTCAGTAAGTTTAAAGTTTCACAAATCTCAGCGCCATTTTCCTCAGCCAAAATAAAGTTTTACAATTCCCAGCATCCCTTTCCACAGTCAAAATAAAGTTTTACAATTCCCAGCATTCTTCTCCTCAGTCAGAACAAAGTTTTACAATTTTCAGTGTCCTTTTCCCCAGTTAGAGAAAAAAAAGTTAAAATTTTCAACTAACAAGGAAAGGATATTGAGTAAATGCACATAACACAAAGTTTCTACAAATACATATTACAAAGCAATGGAGCAATGTTTTAATTGTTGTTGTTCACCTTGAAAACACCTGAAGCCTTGAACAATGAGCTATACCTGTACTTCATACTAAGGCCACATTTTTTATATTTTTAGTTTTACGAAAATTTCAGACAATGATCATTGGTAGGAGGACGGAAAAAATAACATCAAAATCTCAACTGATCATTTCATTTTTTTTGTAAATCAGAGCTAATCAAGATTCTGATAATTGGGTTTTGTGAAGATGGTCTCTAAAGTTATAAATTAATTAAATAATGTTGGAAATAAATGAATTAGAATTAAAGTACCACTAAAAACTGTTTTAGAGCACACAGTTATGTTTTTTTAAAATCAGTTATGCATAAATTTATTTTTTCTTCATAAAAAATACAGGGTCGGAGGGAATAAAAAATAAAATTTTAGCAATTTTAAGTTTTATTTTTTTCCAATTTGCCAAAATTTGGGGTCGGTCGGAGTCGTAAAGCTAAAAATAAAAAAAATAATGGCCTAAGTAAAAGACGGAACCTAGCACTGGTTTGAGTGGAATTCATTGCTTAGTGTCGAACAACTCTTCAATCTTGTTTCTGTTTACTCATGGATGTGGATTAAAGTGACAAAGTGTTCTTACAAATGCTGTCATCCGTTGCTCGACGAAAAGATTAACAAAAAATAATCCTAACATATAAGAAACAACAGGTCAAGCATCTATTCAACTGCAAGAAAACTTGGCATAATGAAATAGAGAAACGTGGGCACTCTAAGTTTCATTTTACAATTGCACATACACACAAACAAACAAAAAAAATATAAGAGTTTTTTTTCCCTCAGTCAGGCACATACTGTACAAATCTCGTTGTTTATTTCCACGGCCAGAACAAAGTTTCCGATCCTCGGTGTATTTTTTTCAGTCAGACCAAAGTTGCGCAATTCTGGGTGTCTTTTTTTTAATCAGAACAAAGTTTTCAATTCTCAGTGTCTTTTTCCCGAGTTAAAACAGTCTTAGAAATGTCGGTGTCTTTTTCTCCAGTCAGAACAAAATGCAAATCTACGTGTATTTTTTCTTCAGTCAAAGCAAAGTTTATCGAAAGAAAGCCTTATTACGCGAAACAACAGAGGAAAATCGGAAAAATAGTATTTTAAAATCGGAATTATATTTAATAAATTTGACACTCTCTCTGAAAACCACCACCAAGGTTTTGACCAAAAAAAATGGAGAAAAGCGTTGTTCCATTGCTTTGTTTCACCATGTTTTTGTAAAAGATTTGTCTCATGTACATTTACTCTATATCCTTTCATCACTTATTGCATACGAAAACGATGCACACCTCCCATGAGAAAATGAAAACAACAGCAAAAAAATAAGTAATAAACAAAAAATAATAAAAATAACAAAACATATACATAACAAAACAAAAATACAATAAAATGATAATGAATAAGAAATACCCCCCCCCCGAAAAAAATAGATGAATTAAAAAAAAATTTAAGAGGTACAAAAGAAATCCAAATTTTTCAAACATGCAACTAATAAATGAAATTCTTAGCTTGTGTCTTGTTGAAATGATATATCACTTAGAATTCTATTCATGCAAAATGTTTTTGTAGTCTGGTTTTTGTTCATTTCTATATGGATTTTCGATATTTTCACTAGGAAAATCGAAAGCATGATTCACCAGCAATGACTTAAGTAAAATGATTTGACGGTTCAGTTCTTACTTACTTTGTTTTCTGTTACTATAGAAGTAAAACATTTGACCTTTAGAAATATAATTACCCGAGGTAACGGAGTGCATCCATAGCCAATTATGTTATATTTTTTCCAACTTTAATTACGAATGTATCATTAAATAAGTATAAGATATAATTACCTAAAGTTACCGAGTTTATCAAAATATCTAACGAATATCGAACCAAAAAAGCAGAAAAAAGTATCAAAGCAAAAACAGGAAAACATTGTATAAGCAAAGAACCTTCCATACACTGCTTTTTTGAAATGTAGTTCATACGGCTTTAGAATTTTCAGAGAAATGATCAAGATATATTTTCCAATAGGTTTAAATATTCAATTATGTTCCTGGCAATTACCTATGTTTTTAACGGATTGTGGTAAATAATGCAATGTTTTTTTTGGACATTCTTTTTATCATTTTTTAAAACTTTAGTGATTCATTTTGATTGAGTAGTTTCAGAGTACATTATCAAAGCTGTCTTTTTAAGGTGGTATGGGGGACTTAAAACAAAGGCAGTAGAAACCGAAAGAACAAAGGAGTGGAATTTACAAAAATTGAAGTCCAAATGCATGTCCAAAACGAGGACACAGAAAACAATGATGTTAAACGCAGAAAACAATGACGTTAGTCAGATACAACGCACAGAAATAGAAAACACAACATTCAAAAACAAGGCACTCAAAGTCTGAACTCCAGTGAAACTGAGAGTGACATCAGATGCTCCGGAAGGGAAACATGTCTTGCTATGTTAACAGCACCCGTCACACTGTTAGTGAGTCAATCTTTGAAAATGTCAAAATCGGTAGTCAAATCCGGGAAGACGTGAATCTAGCTGAAAATGTCCGCTTTCATTTGGGACACTGACACGTCATATTTTTCAATGATGTTATGGTGACGGCCATAGAATTTTTTGAGGTATGAAATTAACAATGTTTGAACCCCGGGGGTTGAACAAATCCCTGACTAAGTAGCTTTTGGGACAGTGTTTTTGCTTAGTTTAAAAAATCACTTTCCAAATTACAGGCTCGACAGTAACGAATAAACTGTGAAACGTAAACTCCATAGGCTGGAGAGGTAAGTATGTTGCTGCTAAGAAAGGGAAATTTCACAATTGGGAAATTAAAATCATCACGCTTGTCGTATAGCTTAGTTTTCAAACGTCCATCTTCATCAATTAACAACTAAAGATCCAGGTACTGTCATACAGATTTCTTTTTTTATATTTTATATTTTCATGACTTACACTTTGTTATTAGAGTATAGGAAAAATGAAATAAAAAGACTGAGATAACCGGCCATATAAAATACCGTATGTAATAATAAGCTAATTTTGTTGAAAACAACGGCAGTAGAATAGGAACAAAGGGAGTGATGATTACAAAAATCAAAGTCAATAGACATGACAAAAACCGGAAATAGAAAAACAAAGACAAAATAAGGACGTGAGACGGTCGCACGGCCCGGAGATAAAACGATGACATTCAATAGTGTGAACTCCCATGAAGACCGGAAGTGACATCATGTGCTCCGGCAGGCGGGTATGAGCTAACGATACCCGTCATACTATCAGTGAGGCATATATTGTATTAAAATATATGATTGGTGGCAGATTGGTTAATGTCATTTCCTAACCCTTAGACACACCAATTAAAATCCATGACATATGTTACTTCTCAAACCATTAAACTCAAACAAAGTAAAATTTGAGGGAAAATTTTGCAAATTCTAACAAAATTTTAATTCATTTTAGTTATATTAGATAGTTTTTTTTAAATTTTGGTCAATATTTAACCTATAAACTTGCCTTCACATTGGGGGTCTCCGATCTTATTTTTTTTAATTAATTTTGAAAAAAAAAATTCTGTTATTTCTATGCAAATTATCTACCCTCAATAAAATAGGATTTTTCTGAAAAGGTTCAATGTTCAGCATGGTTACCAAACATAAGTTGCATATTTGATCAAATTTATCTGTAATAAGACATAGAGAATAATTTCGCCAACACCCCGATAGTAAATTGCATTTTTTGTTAGATGGACAAGTATGATGCGCAGATCTAGGGTAGGTAGTAGCCTACATAGATTATATCTGTAAAGTTTTGCTTCATTTACTTAAATAAATTCCGAAAAGATTAACACCAGAAAAGTTAGACTCAAAGCCGTTTTCCTGCCTGTTGGTTTCGTTTTTAATTGATCGGATCGAAATTCAGTTTTTAAGAACATTTAATGCTAAGATTTATCAAATCTGGTCCATTAGTTTCCTATGACATGATCAATAAATAAAAGTACAACGGACATACAGACAAACGGACGTTCAGTGATAGCAAAATTTAACACAGACGCATTTTTCTGAGTCAGAGGAGCTGATATAGTAAACAAGAAAATCTTCGTGCTTAAAAATCGAAAAAACAGATAACTCAAAAATCCTACCCATAGAGACTTATTTAAACATGATGNGTCCCCCCCCCCCACTTCCCATCTAGACCGACTTTTTTCAGTCCCCCTATATCCCCTCTTCAAAATAAAACATGTTAACACGAACATAACCTGCACGCATAGACAGTATATGACCACTTTCGTTTTAACCTAAGTTTCATCTTTTAAGCTCCATAATTGTTTAATGATAAGTAATATGTATTGAAATTTGGTACGAAATTAACGCTAATTTAATATCCTTTACAATTTACTCCATTTTTGTGATCTGGGGATACAAAAAATGTACCCCTCTCCCTGCAAAATGCAAAAAATAGTGAAAATGACGATTTTAGGCTGTCAATTCCTTTCAGATAAACAACCCTCGTCATTTGATGTAGTTTTCATGCCTAACTTATAAGTTGTGATACAATGTTGGAAATCAAAACCATTGAAGTCCATAAAATTTTGATTTTCGGTATAAAATTTTTCAAAAATTGGAATTTTCGGAATTTAAGATTTTCTCACAATTTCGTCTTTCTGACTTAATGGTCGTAAAAATCTGAATATATATTTAATAATTGCCAATGTAATAATGATTTATGATATTTTAGCAACAAATCGTGTGCACACATTTAAGTTTCAGACGTATTGTAGGTGCAGAAATGTCAAAATTAGCACCCCTCCCCTAAAATGAAGGGAAAATATGAAATATTCAGGCTCTAAAAAATAAAGCTGACATGCAGAAGATAGATTTAAACTTTTAAGAGGTCTCTTGTTGACTCTTCTGATCGAAATTGTATGCAAAATGGGAATTTTCCGTTTTTCAGAATTTCTGCTATTTTGACTTTGACATGCAAATACTTCATGAAATTGATATAGAACTTGAAAATGTGATTAAATATCCTTTCATTATATCTAAGCCGTTAGAAAATATGCTTTTAAACTGTTTAGACTTACTGCAGTCTCATAAATTACAAACATATTACCCCATACCACAAGTATTCGACACAATTTATTTAATTTTATTCAGCATGAAAAGCTTAAGCATTGTATAAAGGTCCAATAACATATCATTTCAAACACCAAATACACAGAGACTCCCAAATATCACAAATAAGATCATGTGCGCAGTTATACAACAATTTTAAAATTCAGAACTGCTGAAAATTCTAATTTTTCACGAAAATCGCCCAAAATATACAATTTTACCCATATTTTGGCGATATTTAAAATGCATTTTTTAAAAACCAACATTTGTATGTTTTGTTCATATATACGTACAGACAGGCATATTCTGGCAATTTTTAAGCATCATTTTCTTGGGGTAGGGGTAAAATTTTCAGCATTTAGAGTCACATTGAACAATACTCGTTCTTCTAAACATTGTTTTTAGATAATTAATATACCGGTTAGCACAATGAATGGGCAAATCTACGGATAAATCCTCATGATTTGCCACATATAACCATTAAAAAGTGAATTTTGGACAAAATTGAAATTATGAATATCCCATTTTTCATCAATTCTGAACAAAATATTGATTTTAAGCTGACAAGTGGGGCTAAAAATGACAAATCAGGAAAGAATTTATGCAACATTGTTATATGCAATGCAAATTTTGCGTGTTTTGGTTATAGGCAAAAACATTGCCTATTATAGGGAAAATTTGTTGGGGTAGGGGAAAGATTTTCGGTATTGAAAGTCACATTATAAACTACTTGTTTTTCTAAACAATGTTTAAGATAACTTATGTATCGCTCCGAACAATCAAATGGCATATCTGCAGATGTATCCTCCCGATTTGACATATATTACGATTTAACAATAAACTTTGGACAAATCTTAAATGTTGAAAATTCGCATTTTTCATCAATTCGGTACAAAATATTGAGTTTAAGCTGACAAGTGGGACTTAAAATGACAAATCATGATAGAAATTATAGAACATTGTTATGTGCAATGCATATTTTGTGTGTTTTGGTTATTTTAAGCGAATATAGTAAAAAAATGGCTATAGGGAAAATTTGTTGGGATTGGGGTAAGATTTTCTGTATTTAGAGTCATATTAGAAACTCCTTGTTTTTCTAAACAATGTTTTAAGACAACTAATGTATCGCTAAGAACAATTTAATGGCATATCTGCAGATGAATCCTCCAAATTTGATATATATTAGGATTTAACAATGAACTTTGGACAAAACTGAAATGTTGAGAATTCCAATTTTTCATCGGTTTTGGCAAAATATTGAGTTTAAGTCATTAAATGGCTGTTAAAATACCAAATCATGATGTAATTCATGCAAAATTGTCATATATAGCACACATTTTGCGTGTTCTGATTATTTTTATGCGAACATAGACAAAAAAAAAATTGACAATTTTAGGGAAGATTCTCCATAAAAGAATTGAATAAGCTTCCCCCCCCCAAAAAAAACAGTGAACAGGAACTGTGAAATACTAAGTTTGTCTAAGGAAAAGATAAGTAATAATGACAACAGAATTCCGCCATATTTTTATGCTGGTAATAGACTGGGTCAGATTTTGCACACTCAAATATACATTTGTACATTTGTATATGAGAAATTTTGTTGACTCTCCCAATTGTGTTTGCGGTGCTTTAGAATCCCCTTCATACTTTTTCTTTCATTGTCCAAGATTCTCAACTTAGACAGACTCTTTTTGCCTCTTTGAATTTTGTTCCAAATTAAATATTAAATAATCGTTGCTTAATTTTTGGATCTCCTGACTTATCAGATGATCAAAATGCGAAAGTTTTTATTGCAGTACAAAACTATATCATTAAGAGTAAACGATTTACACCTTGACACACCACAATTAATTATCATTTATATTTTCTATTGTCATATGATGTTTAGATTTGTTCCTTTGTTGATTTTTTTTATTTCATTTTCTTTCTAATATAACAGTGAAAGTTATAGATATCGTTTCATGTATCAATATTTTTCGTAATGTAACGAGCTTTATTGTCATATGTAATGAGGAAACAGATTTACATAAGCATTTTAGCTTGTTTCTGAATCCTTTTCTGTTTATGCACTGTATGAATTATGTATATATGTATGAATACTTATATAAATAAAATAAGTTTATACTAGGATTCTCTGTATTCAGTCACATTAAGCACCCTTTGATATTCTAAATACTGTTTTACGACAACTCATGTATCGCTTAAAACAATCAATTGGCATATCTGCAGATATGTCCTCTAGATTTGCCTTTTATAACGGGTTAACAGTAAACTTTGGCCAAATCTGAAATGTTGAAAATTTTTCATCAATTTCGAGCAAAATGTCGAGTTTAAGTCAACATATGGCTGTTGAAATACGAAATCATGATATAATTTATGCAATATTGTCAGATACAACAGTTCTGGTTATTTTTATGCAAACATAGACAAAATATTGACAAATCTACAGTAAATTTCTTGAGGTAGGGGTAAGTTTTATTAATGTATGGTGTTTACATTACATAAGAATGGCCATTATTTGTAAAAGTTGTAAAGCAAATATGATAAGCCTTTATTTGATCCCTACTTTAAATGATATGTGTTTACTAAAAAGTCATATTAGGCAAAAGAATGACAAAACTTAGTCAAAATCGGAAATATTAGAAGATCCATTTATTTGGTCTTTTTGAAAATAAAACTTCGGTCATTAAAAATATGTTAACATTTTGTTAACATGTTTTATATTCAAGAAAATAGATTTAAAAACTAAATCAATTTTCAGCATAGGGAATTGAGATGCACTTCGGGTTCTTTAGACCATCAAACTTACGCAATTTCAATGAAAATATCTAAATTTTCGTCAGTATTTCATAGGGGTAGGGGTACATTTAATGGTGCTATGGAACATATTGGGTATATATAAATTGTAAACATTTGAGCTCTTTGTAAAGCTCATACAATAAGGAATCATTTGATACCTCGATTTTATAACTGGGAAGCATTTGGTCAACATTTTGAAGCAAATGAAAGAAAAACTTGAACGAAAAACGAAATTTTCCAAATTTCGGTCCGTGGGCCTCAAAATGGGCCCTGTTCCACCAGTGTGTGCAGGTAAAGCTCGTGTTAAAATATTTTAATTTGAATAGGGGATGTAAGCGGACTTTAAAAATGGCTGGGTTTGGAAAGTGGGGGGAGGGGTGCAGGGGATTATTCCAGCTCATGGACTATAATTATTTCTTAAGGATTATCACTCGTCAAGTTTTTTGAAATTGTCTCTTAATTTCGGAACTCTTTTATTTTAACTACAATGATGCATTAGAAATTTAACACACGGTTCCCCACATTTTTTCCTAAAAATATGCATGTATCTGTAACAGACTTTTGACAAAAATTATTGAAATTCTTTATATTCCTTCAATGCATTTGAATGGTTTATATCCTTAATACAATGCAGGGTGAATAAAAAGTCTAGAGAACTTAGCTTTTCCACCACAATTCAGGCGTTTATATTCGAAACAAATGCACACTGACCTATCAATATCTTTTGCCTAAAATAAAAGATGATCAATAAACTTATAAAAAGTAAATTGTATGAGTTTAAAAACCATGATACATTGTATTATAAACTTGAGGAGTGATCATCTTTAAATAGAAAAAAAATATTGTTCTCAAGAGTTATTTCTAAATGGTAAGACTTTAACGAAACTACAAATTGCTGTCTTTAGCAGTGTATAGTAAAATGGTTGAAAGTAAAACGATATTTTTCAGTGTAAAACTATACTGAGGTTAACAACTCATTGTATGGTATGTCTGTCAGATTTTCAGAATGCTGTTGTTTTATCAGTTTTAGAATGCTTTTTTTAACATAAGCCCTTATGTTTTTTCATATTTTCATTTTTGCGATTTTATTAGAATCCTGCCAAAATTGTATTAAATTCTATTTATTTTCATTTTCTTTACAGTAAAACTTTGCTCATGTTAAGCCTATAAATTCGGAGGAGTCGTGTTTCCCGCCAAATTTTTTCTTTATCTTCAATTTCTTCAGCAAATACACAATTCAAGAATGTCAAATAAACCCTTCAAATTACGTCGTCAATAAGAATTGCAATATAAATCCAAACAATTAAAATGGAAATGAAATTTATGAAATAAATATTTGATAGTCTACCTTAAACCTTGTGTTCTATTTGTTTTTATTTTTGTTTGACACTATCTCCCTTTGTGCATAGCTCTGTAAATAGCTAATTTTGGCTGTTCGTTTTTTACTTATTTCTTTTACGTTTAATACATTTGTTTGTGTTCGGTCATCTACTTGTTTTGATTTTATCTGAAGTAAAAGGTCTTAAGTTGTTGACCATAGGAAGAAATTTAATTCACAGCTTTTTTGGTATTTAGCCATCTAGAAAAAAAAGTTTGTATCATGTATAATTAACCATCACTATCATTTTTAATTATAGAATAACAAATATCGCATTCAAAGTAATTTAAACTGCTGCAGAATGCGCCCATATAACATAAAAAACATTTAATGCAATTTACATATATCTATTTAGAAACAAGCTAGCTTCTCCAATTTAGATTAAGTGTTCGTGGTTACCCCAAAGCACGCCTGCCATCTGACTAATCCTACGTAATTATCTACAATACATTTCGTCTTTATTTTAGATGAAAAGAGGCATAACTAAAGAAGGACATAACATTGCTAGTAATATAGATTGATTGTCTATCATAAAAGCTATGCCAAAGACGACATTCTATCAAGTTCAACAATAGAAGAATATGAGGCATTATATTTTCCCCTGAGATAATATAATATGCAACAATAAGATATCTGGGAATTATTTGCTGACAAATTAGTTGATTTTTATCAAGTTCTAATAAGACCAAATGCATTTGGCTGTAAAAGTTAGCTTTTATATAATATATAGAGCTAATATAATATGTCAGAATTGGCAATCAAATGTCATAAGCGTTTTACTAGTATATTGTTAAGTAAAACAAACAACTGGGATACACTTTGTTTACAAAGATATTGTATATCGGCATTCGGTTGAGCACTGAAGTACTGACTACTGGGCTGGTGAATAAGCTCTGGGACTAACAGTCAACTAGTAGTGGCATCGAACCAGTAGTATCAAAAACAAAATTCCAAAGTTGCTGTGACAGTCAAATAGCATATGTAAAAGTTTATTGGAAGCTAACAATCAAGTGAAACCGGATTTTGCATAGATTTATAACACCAAACTGTAGTAATATTTCAAAGAAGTCGGTTATTTATTCAACCATTGAAACAGAATTTTGTCCGTTTTGACTTTTGTACGATAGAATACGATAAATATACAAACTGAAAAAGGCTAGTCGTATTTATTCTTGCTTTATATTAATATATAATATTTAAAGATTAAAGATTCGTATATGTCTTCTAAGTGCCATGAAATCAAATCCATATTAAGAAGCTGAAAAAATAATAAAAAAACGATTAAAGCTGATGAAGAAAATAAGATCCAAGAGACTGATATATTGTTTATAAATCTATTTGCAGATTGCTTGCACAATTAAAAAACTTTGAGATTTATGTAAGCTATAGTCTCTTAAAATTTTAAACGCCATTTAAAGCTTGTGTATCTAGACCAACACAGACGGGAAAGACATACTCTGAAGACAGAGTTCTATATATGTTAAAAAAAAACAACAGATTAATATAGTAATATCGACAGTTTTTGTCTTTTTGAATAATTTAAAATGCTGTAATCATCAAAATATCATACTGAGGATTTTTTTAAAATACTTCAACTAGAACACTAAAATTCTAATTGTCATTGAAAAAAGTAGAAATATTGATATTTGCAAACTAATGAAAGTTATTTCAATTCTGAAAAAAAACCTCAATTGTTTCCTTATACTTTGTTTCTGGATTAAAACAAAGAAAATTTTTCAGTGGGACATTCACAAAAATAAACGAAACGGTAAGCAAGTTCATCATAATGAGTAACTTTCAGAGTGCTCTCTTTATTTTTCAGTTATGGTGTACTTGTACGTGAGAGAATTTCTCATCTGGATATACTTTTCATACTTTCAAATTTTGGCATTTATTTTTGTAATTTCGAAATGTAATTCTGACCACCTGTTTTAAGTGCCCACATCTCACTATTTTATAACGCCAAGTTTTCTTACATTCGACTTGATGAGTGCCCTGTGTTTGTCTATATGTTGTAATCGTCCACTTGCTTAAGACACTAGTACTTTTGTCAAGCAAAGGATGACAGTGATTGTAAGAGCACTTTGCCAGTTTAATTGATGTTTGTTGACAATCCCGCACCCAGAACCAATGAAGACATGGATGTAGCGTTGCTCGACAATTAGCAAAGAATTACGCTTAAACCGGTGCTAGGGGCCGTCTTGAACTCATTATGAGGTTGAAGGATCTCATGGTGACTTCAAGATGAAGAACGACAATAAAAGCGTTGTTCCTTTGCTTGTTTTTTACCATGCATTTGTAGAGACTTTGTCTCATGTGCATTTACTCCATATCCTTTTATTCACCATATGTTCTATGCAACAATAGTCTGTTGATGCATAATAAATGTGTTTAGAAAAAACGCAAATATTTGGAAATCGGGCTATTTAATCACACCGATATAATTAAGTATTATTGTTTATTACAAAAGTTAAAAAGGGGAGAAAATTTATACCTTGTTGTTGTTTTCATCTTATTAAGTTTTCCACCTTCCACATCTGGTCGATAATATAACAAATGTCTATAATTATTGAGTACTTTTGCTATATTTATTGCTATATGTTGTTGGCGAAAAATGGAAGCTAACATACTAATAACAAAAAGACTATAAGGTATAATCTGTTAGTTTTTTTTTGGCGAAATTTGTGTTTTTAATTCTGCCATTTACTTCCAGTAATACTAGATAACAAGAAAAATGTTTTTGACATTTTTTTTTCAAATACCGGTTTATATGACTATATTCTATTGTAAAATAATGAATATCACAAAATTTGGATTGATATGTGCATTCCGACATTTGAGACTCAGAGTCCATTTTACAAATACATATAGGAAAATTAGATGGACATGAACACACGAAATCCCTAGGGTGAAACGTCTCATGCTATACTTGTATCACAATTCATTATATTTCCAAAGTTAAAAAAAATACACAAAAATACCCAAAATGCATAATAATCAAGTAATTTCGTTATGATGTACACGCGTTTCAAGGAGTAACCTTACCAGCAGAATAACAATCAAATAATTTGAAAAGCCATAATCCAAAAGTAGTTTAAAAAGAAGTACTAATTCCCAAAAATATCGAAATAGGAGGCCAAATCCAGTATCAAGGCTACCACCGAGTGTCATACACGGAGTGAAGCCTCGGTATTTTTTAAGGGGTGGGAATTTTGATGAAAACGGAAAATTTCTATAAAACGCAAGGTAATTTTTTAACGTCAGACAAGTCTGACAAAAGGGCTGGTGAATCGGCTCGAGGACCAGCAGTGGCATCGGCCCAAAGGTTCCAAAATATACAAAGATACCAAAGTTGCAAAAACAGTAAATTTCGTTATGCTTTACACGTGTTTCAAGGAGTAACCTCTCATCATCCGCATTATAATCAAATAATATGGACGGCAATGATCCAAAAGCAGACAGGGACAAGTCATGTCCAGTTGTTTAAGTGAAACGAATCAATGCTACACCAAAACGTCAGCCGCAACATGCAAGACTGTACTGTTGCATTATATTAGTAAACTAACCTGTGATGGTAACCATAGAAGTCATGGAATGTTATACTCAAGGTTTCTTCTTTATATCCTTGAAAATTAGATTTCTGGTAGTCATTAACATATGTTTATGAATTCTTTGTATCAAAGGGGAACTCTAGAATATTGTATCAACAGAAATACATAAGCCGTTTGCAGGGAAGGAACGGACGTGTCTACTAAGGAATGAGAAATTAACGGATTGAAATTTGTAATCACCATGTTTGCCTAGAATTGTAGCCCAAGGATGAAGACATGGATTTCCCTCTTTTTGCTTGCTACCAAAATTAAATAAATGCGCATACAATCAACGATACATCTATCAATGTTTCTACAAAACCTATTTTAAGCTGTTAACCTCCATCTTGACAGCTGTTAAAGAGGACCTTCAAAGCAATTGTGATATCTGCTTTTCAAGAAGCGCTGTAAATAAAAAAGTGGATATACAACTCTAAATATCTACTTGACATCTTAAAACCTAGATTATTATCACACTATAACGGCATTAAAACTTTCAACTTCTCCACACTTTATACTACCATTCCTCATGAACAACTAAAATCTCTGCTGAAAGATTTATATCAAAGATAGTTCTCCCGTAAGAACGTCTAAAGAAGATATATATGTTCTAGGTAGAGAACAAGCTTACTCTGTGAAATACGTCTCCGAATCGGAAAAAATATACTGTAAACCGTGAAATTTTCGCTATTTTTGCGTTTGGAATGAAAGTGCGAAAATAAAACGGCGCGAATATACTTGTCTATTATTTGAGTCAACGGTCAACAACATTGCAGCGAGAATAACTGTGTGAAATAAAATCCTGTCAATTTACCGCGAAATGAAGACGGCGCGAAAATTTCCCGGTTTTCAGTATACAGAAGATAAATTGATTAAAATGTTAAAGTTTCTGTCCGAAAATTTATTTGTCCAATTCTGAGGACTTGTTTTTGAGCAGACTCTCAGAATTGAACAGAATTCCTAAGGGCACTACAGGTGCACCTCTTCTAGCCGATCTATTTCTCCACTCTTATGAAGTTGAAGTCATCAAAGGGCTTTTTGGAAATAAAGATAAGGAACTGGCCCATTCCTTTAATTTTAGTTTCTGTTATGAAGATGATATTTTGTCACTAAACAACCTCACTGGTCTTCCCAAAAAGAGTTCGAAATTAAGGATAATACAGACACATTCACATCGGCCAAATTCTTTGACTTTCATCTTGAAATTGAAAACTGAGGTAGACTACAACCTAAGCGTTATGACAAACGCGATGACTTCGTTTTTCCAATACTGAGGTAGACTACAACCTAAGCGTTATGACAAACGCGATGACTTCGTTTTTCCAATGGTCAACTTGCCTTTGTTTTGTAGCAACATTCCAGCAGCCCCGGCATATGGATTTTACATCTCCTAACTCATTCGCTATTGAAAGGATTGTGGTCGATCGATACATGGACTTCCTTGATAGAGCCCAGTTGCTCAGAAATATGCTACTTAAACAAGTTACAAACAAAATGTAACAGTAGACCTATACAAAATGGCCGAAAAATACAATCACATGCCACAATTCACAACCGAACTGCACCAGAATTAACACAGAAGAAAGACAAGTTTATGTTTCCCATCACTTGAAGTCATTACTGCAGACGTTTTACGGTCGACATCACGATCTGATTCGAAGATGACAACAAGGTTGTTGTTTTCTCTACCAGATTTCACTTAACTACCGGATTTGACATGTTCAACAGCAGATGTCTTACAAGAAGCAAGTGATGCTTACTTTAATGGTGCACCAAATTTCACCAACAATGCTTTTAATTTGGCTCCGTTTTGTTGATCTCTATGTGTGTTTTTTTTTCTTTTCTGTCCCATACTTAAGTGCTGTTGTATCTTTGTGTTTCTCATTTTGCCATTGTCTTTGGCTTATTATTTTTAGACTGACGGTTCGGTTATCACTTTCTGTTCGTCGTCAATCTTTGTCCATTTTGAGTAACAAATCTAAATAGGAAGCCGAGTTTTTAGTTTCTGAAGTTTCTATAATTTTCTGTTGATAGAGTTATATAAAATTCTATTATTGAAATATAAATCAGACTTTGGCATATCTCTGATTAATCTTTTGATTGAAGGTAAAAATATTTTAAAACTTGCAATACCTAAATATCGGAAATTTTGTTTCTTTCATCTTGCCTGTAGCATAGCTATGTTCCTATCTGAATTTGCCTTTTCTATTTCGACCCATTTGTTAATTTGTTCTCTATCAGCTTTTACACTTTGATTATGGATTTCAAAATATTTTGATTTTATCTAGCCTAGAAAGGCATAAGTTGTCGAAATGGTCTAATGTAGAAAACAGATTAACAGTAACTTCGGCATTTTGTTAACCCCGTCACCAATGTTTCATTATTGGCTTCAATGCCTTATAAATAAATAAATACCGAAGTTGCTGTAAATTTGAATTCTGCATATGCGCATTTCGACTACTTATGTCTCTTCAGTGCAGATAAAATCTAAACGTTTGGAAGACCATGAACTCAAAGAAGTTTAAAAACTGATAGAGAAAAATTAACAATGTTATCTAAATGAATAAGCCAAAATCAGATAAGGAAAGAGCTTTGCATGAAACGCCGAACAAATATTTAGTTATTAAATTAGATTCAAAGGACTTGGATGTGCTTCAGAACAAAATATTTGTCCAACTTAGACTAATGAAATTTGCAGTCTGAATTATTTCCTGTAACATCATTCAAAACATCAGTATCTTGGTCGACACTTGAGTATAACACGCTCAGAGACAGACACCGTCTTCTATTTGTTAAAAACTCATATACAAAATTAATTTCGGTCAATTAATTTTTGGGAGTATTTTAAAATTGTTGTCAAAACCGAAATATTACATTTAAGATTGTAGTTTTCTTATCAATCTACTTAAACGATTAACAATAAAAATTCATTTCTCGTTTAGTCAAGGTAAAAATGGTATTTTTTAATTGCTTACAATAATTGCAAATTAATTTTATTTATTTCACTCTATTTCATGTTTATTAAAGAAACCATGTAGATTTTTTCTAAGCTGAACATGCACAAGTATCGTACAATTCGGTAAAAAAGTTCATTATAATATGAAAATTACATTGTGTTTTACAATGACTATGCCAAAATAGTAGTCAGGGTTGAGACCATAGTGCACCACCCGGAGGGGAGTGCACTATGTGTATTCAACCCTGACCACTATTTTGGCATAGTCATTGCTGAACACAATGTTATTATCATTATTATGCTGGCTGTGTCTTTAATTTCCATCTTTTTATTACAATTTCCAAGTGAATAAATAATTGTTCTTTTTATTTAGTTACTGTCAGTTTAAATTCCTATATTTCCAATAGTTACATAACGTCATGGAAATTTGAAAAATAACTTTAATGGTGGATCTCAAAAGTTCATTTATTTCATGATAAAGAATGAAGAAATAAGTAAAATGAATGGTCACACGTGGGATAAAAACTTTATTTCATTAGAAAAATTACCAAATTTAGGTTGATTTCTATGACTATATAGATCCATACAAGTACGATTTTCATCACTATTTGATTGACAATACTGTAGCTCCGCCTTCCAAGTCACGTTACAGGCATAGTACATGGCTGTAGGTATACTATGCCAAAAAAGAATTTTAGACACTATTAATGCAGTTTCTTACAGAAGCAAAATAATATTTAGAGTTTTCCCCAGAAAAGCCATGTATACTGTATAACAATTCTTGCTGCATATGATGCATAATAATTGTTGATTTAAAAAAAAACTCAATTGATCACCTTATTAATCAAGGCTTCAAAAATTCCGTCTCACACGATCATTAAAAAGTCTTTTTGATAAATATCAGTCCCTGTAGAAAAATTTGAAGTTTCGGTCCGAACTCTCATTCTTTTTGTACTTAATACTGGGAGGATCGTTTTTTTAAGTGTCTACGACCTTTCAATAGCAATTGCTCTTGAGTTGCCACCAGACACTACCGCAATGAAAGGGCAGGTTTGGCATGCCATAAAACTGGTTAACCCACAATTGTTTTTGAAATGCCTGTATCATGTTTATCTTTATCGGGACAGATAAAGGGGAGGTTTGGGTACCCATAAATCGGTTTAACCCTACCACTGGCTTTTGCTAGTGCCGGTACCAATTCCGGCTGTCCCGAGTTCCTATAGTTGTTTACGTTTGTCTTTTGTCTTATTTATGTTTTTCCTGTGTATTTCCCTAGAAGATTGTGGCATGTAATTATAATTTTCAGCCATTATAGGTGTTTCCTGTTGTCCCTTTTATTTCATCAAGTCAGGACCATTGCGATGGACAATTTTTATGGTGGTTTCCACCGATTTGTCTTTCTGTCTCGTGGCTCTTGACAACTGTGTTCCGTAATTTGTTATTACCCCCATGTCTGTTTAATTACGTTGTTACTCATCAAGTATCATTGTTTATTTCAAAAGCTAGGTACAAGGGAAAACATTTATCCAAAGTAATTGTTTTTTCTGTTATTATGGTTTCTACCTTTCACCTGTAACAAATATAGACTTTACATAACAAATATAAGCCTAATTGGTCGTTAATAATTTCTTTCTATATTTATTAAATATGTTGTGAACGGAATACGGGGGAACGTCTACTAATTAAAGACTATTCACTGTAATCTGTCAGGATAATTTACACTTTGAACAAAAACTTGTTAGATTTAGCTTGAAATAGGCTCTGGTAATATATATTTTTTTCATTTAGTATAAATAACAACATATTTTGTAAACTATGTTGCTCAATTCTGTATTGAAGTAAGTGAGGACCGATGCGTTACTTTAAAACAATAATCACAGGACAATGGCAACATCGGGAAACAAAGGAACAAAGACACAACATGAGTGCTGCAAAGAAAAGATAAATAAAGACACCCACACATACAAACATGAACGATACGGACCCCAAAAATTAACGTGGGTGAGATCATTTAATTAGTTAATGTCACCTAAAAAAAGATGATGCCTTTAAACTTTGCATTGCCTATAAGAAATATATTTTGATTGAAAGTTAAAAAAAATTGGTGCTTCATACACCCTCTTTCCATTATTGGCTTCAATACACCTTGGTCGATAACGCAACATTTAAGGTCAGTGAGGCCAGCTGTCACGTGATCAAACCATAAAAATGGCGGGAAAAAATCAAAAATGTGTAGAATGGAATGAAATTTGACAGGAATGTTACTGAGCATGTGCTGAAACGAAGTTTGGTTTAAAAACATCAAAATGGCTACCGTTGCTATTGGAACAGAAAAAGGTGGGGAAATTTTCAAATTGCTCCATAATGACTGAAATTTGACAGGAAGGTTACTTAGCATTTGTAGATACGAGTTTTGGTCTTTAAAATATCAAAATGGCGACCGTTGTCATGGAAACAGCAAAATGGCTGGAAAAATTCAAATTCCTTCGAATTCGTATATGATGAAAAATGGAAATAAACTTGAAATAAGGTGAAAAAAGGAAAATAACTTTGATAAAAATTAAATAAGATAGAGATATAGTAGTGAAAAAAGTAAATATGTACATAAAGGGGTAAGAAAAGTGGAAAAAATGATAGAATAAAAATCGAAAATTGTGGGAAGAGAGAATTCACCCTAGAACAACAATAGCAGTCTCCCCTTTCTCAACAATTAATGCAGATGTGATAGAAATACTGCCAGAACAAGCCACCGCTGATTTCAGTTTTATAAAGATCACTCCCTAGAAGATTGGAACAAGAAAATATGAGCGATATCAACTCATTCATTTAGTCAACGCCATCAAAAATATATCTTTATGCAGCATAATAGGTCATTTCGGTCAAAACGGTGGCCAATAGACCATTTGCCAATTCAAGCGGAATTCCCGAATTTGACCTTGCGATTTACAAACTTGGGCAAAGGGAAGCAACTCTAGACCGGACAAACACGGGTAGTTTCCAACGTAAACTAACCAAAATGTAAAAATTATTTTCTCTTGACCTGCACGGATTCCAAGCTTCATCTTTGGTGAGATTTATCAAAATAATATATCCTTTTATGTGCCTGTTTGTTTTTTTTTTTATATCCCAATAGATCTCATGAGCCAGAATGCTGATTTATAAGGGTTTCTTCGGTAAATGTGACAACCTGTCCGGTGTCACGTGACGTTGATTGAGTAATAATTTTAAAGAACGGAACCAAAGTCGGTAATTGGCAAATCACCTATTGGAAATACAAACTACTTCCAGTCCCGCATGCGTACTCCTTTATCTCTCTAAAGGACTTCTGTGGGGTAATGTGTCGAACAATCATGCAATATTTCACAAAATTTTAATTTGTAGATGAAATTTTTATATTTATGATTAACAGTAGGTAAGAAAGTATCCACTTCCGGTTTGACATGTGTAACCTACAACTTCCTGTTCTAGTCAAGTGAAGTTTGGTGTGCTACAAGCACAACCGGTGACATCACTTCCGGTTTTTGTTCTAGTGACGGCAAATTTTTTTCAGGGGAGGAGGGCAATGTTGTCAACTTTGAATGCTTGTAGTTCTCTTAAAAGCCTGGTTTGCTATGCTGATTTTTTTGTATTTTGAAGATATCGTATAAAGGTATATATTTAAGTAAAAAAATGAAATTTTGAATTAGGAAGTTTTTCTGAATTTCACTTTTTATATCCCTCCAGGGGGCAAAAAGTGATAAAAATCTAACCTCAATGTGCACATTATTGGGAATATTAGCAAAAATAAGTGACAGAAGTGGATGTATTTTTAGAAATACCTTTAAAACAACAAAGACTTATAATCCAAACACTCTTTTTACAAAACAATGTACAATTGGTTTTTTATATGGTCAAAAGGGGGTAAATTGGAATTCGGACCATTATTCATGGGGAGGTAACTTTGACCTTATTTTTCTCAGAAAAACGCCTGGAAAGGTGGTCCAATATTTATACCAAAGAAAGGGTATATATTCAGCAGTAATATATTTGAAAAATAGCCATTTTGAATTCGGAATTATTTTTGGGGTCAGGTGTCCTCACTAACCTTAATATAGATTGTAAATTTCTTTCCGCTTGCAAAGTGGTCCTAACTCTTCCAAATAAGAATAAGAATGTCCCGAGTTCCTACTGTTGTTGTTTTTGGACTGTTTGTTGTTGTGGTGTTTTCTGGTAGATTGTTACCTTTGATTGTACTTTTCGGTCATTGTAGGTATATGGCGTTATCTTCCAAATACACCTCTTTTTCGAAATGAAACCCTTTATGCTAATAACAAAGTAAGTCTAGTCGTTTAGTGCATGTCTTAGATGTTCGCCTTAATCCAAGTAGATGTGTTGAACAAACTTGAACCTGGCAATGGTGAAAATCTTTAAAATGAATAAATGAATAGTTTATAATAATTTTGTTGTGTGTTCATTTTTTTTCAGTTTACAACGACAGTAATTTTTCTTTCAAAAAACAAAACTGCAATGGATGAAATAACTTTTTAATTGTTTTAAATTTGATAATGTGAGCTCTCCATTCGTAAGTATAAAGATTCCTTTCGTCCTCTCATATCTCACTTGAATCAATATACTAGAGCATACAGACCTAAAAATGCATATTACTGACTACAATTTAAGGAATATGAGGTAGAATGTTTGAAAGTTACACTCTGACCACCCAATGAGTTTGTTGAACAGTATGATGTAACCTTTTCGCAACTTGCGACTGAGTTGTTACACTTGACTTGGTCTTGTATAAAATCTTAACTATTTTTGATTCTGGTTACATCGATTGATTTAGAAATAATATTTCTCTAATTCTTATGCTGTTCTCGTCAATTTCAGGTCATAGGAGATCAAAATGTTAACCAACACGTGCATGAAGTGTTCTCGATACTTCATTGGTTAAAATTCAATTATGACGTTAAATTATGTTTGCCGTTTTCCTACCATTATGACGCCATAAAAAAAAGGCGACCGTACCGGATGACGTCACGCTCAAAGAACACATTTATTTCATACTGTCAGAAAGAGGGACAAATTTTTCCAAAATCTCCTTGAAATCATTAGAGAAATAAAATCCACAACAGTATCGCGTGAGAAACGACATTACTACACTCTCGATAGTTAAAGTTCCAAATATCTTAAACGCTCGGCAAGCCTTGCGTCATAAAATTTGTGCAGAAATGTCGTTTCTCAGTCGATGCAGTTGTGGATTTTATATTTCTCATCTGACGGTTGATGTATGCAAAGCAGGAGAATCTTATCATGTGGTCCTTTTTGAGTTAGCGTGAGTTCTTGGGTTCGTAAAATTACAAAAACAGAATAACAGTAAACACCTACAGTGGCCGGAAAATACAATCACATGCCACAATTCTCAAGCAAACTGCACTAGAAAAAGAATAATGAAGACAAGAGGCAAACATAAATAAGGATAGGAACTCAGAATAGCCGGACTTGGTACCGGCACGAGCAAAAGCGAGTGGTAGGGTTTAACCGGTTTATGTTAGTTGTAAGTTGCATCGGATTTTGAAAATTGATGATTAGTTCCTTGTCCTTCAATATGAGTAGTGATACATAAAGTCAATAAAGCCAGCAATTTATTTTTTTTTCTCTGTAAAATTGTTAGAAGTTTTATTCTAAAATTTCCAATATAATGTGTTGGACTAATATTAATCAAATACCGATGAGTAAGATATTTGTCCATATGTAACATTCAAAATCACAATAATAATAATATCTTATTCAGAAAAAAACCCGAATCTGCAATTTAACAATTAACTATTTTTTGTTGCTGAAAATGTCAATTCAGGAATCACTGACACTTACTAAAGCCTTATCATTATAGTCAATGATACATGTTTTCTTTTTTGGATTAGATAAATAAAATAAAATTAATACAATTTTGATTTGATGCGAAGATAGGTATTTTAACTGCAGATATTTGACGAAAATCTGAAGAACACTGTACATGAGCTTTGAGCCGATAGGTATTCACCAGCCCAATAGTTAGACTTATCTGACATGAAAAAATTACCTAGCGTTTTTTTTTTACAAAACTTCTTTTATCAAAATTCTAACCCCTTAAAATGCTGAGGCTTCATTCCATGTATGGCACTCGGTGGATGTCCTTGGTAATTAATTTGGCCTCCTATTTCGATATTTTTGGTAATAAGTACTTCATTTTTGACTACTTTTAAAGTGTGGCTTTGCATAATGTTTGATTTTAATGTAGCTGATGAGAAGTTACTCCTTGAAACACCTATACAGCATAACAAAATTAACCGTTTATCATGTAACATGAGTATTTACTGTATTTTGTTAAAGAAGTCGCTAAACGATGATAAAAATCAGCTCAGTGAGTTGAAAAAAATCAAATTTCTTTAAATCCCATTTGAAATTGGAATGAAAATAGTCTTATTATTTTCTTTTTTTAAAACAGATACATTTTAAGGTATCCTTGTATTTGTGCGGACAAGACACATCATAAACAATGAAAGCTTTGCAAATGTTAGATTTCGACAATTTCAGTCCTTTTCAGGACGGGTGTTGGACTAATAATTTTGGTCCATCGTTACTCGATGTTTTTTTGTAGCGGATTGTGCGCCAAATGAGACGAAAACTGATTAAAAAAATCAATAATCTGAAAGAGAGACAACATATATCCCTTTGTTGCTTAACATATAGCACGGGATTAGGAACAATATCATTTTCAGAATTTGATGTTAAACATTTTAGAAAAAATAGTCATTGCGAATTTAAAATTCAAGAAAATCTGAAATTCAAGGGATTATATATCTCCGAGTCAGTACAATCATTAAATTCTACAAACTATCAGAAGCATGCACATCAAATTGAAACAATAAATAAATTATAAGATGCTGTGGCGGAACAAACTAAAATAAAGCACTCAACATAGAAAAAAAATAAAGCAAAGAGAAATGATCTGAGAGCAGAATACCGACATTTTCACCCGTTGTGAACCTTGTCCTTTACATTTATCTCATTGCCGAGGGCTTGTATTTGACGTCCCTTTACGGTCCATTAGATCCTTTTCCTTATATGCCTCTACCGGTGAACTGTTAGTCCTTGAGGGTATTAACCAACCCAGTAGCAAGTACTTCGGTGCTGGCCACAAAACCGATTTTATTTCAAAACTTGCAATATATCAATTGAAGAAAATTTTTTTTAAAACTACCTATTACATAGCTCGGTTCTTAGCTGATTCTCGCTTTTCTATTTAGACCCTATTGTTAATTTGTTCTGTATCAGCTTTTATACATATTTCAGTTTACGTCGGATTTTCAAATGTTTTGATTTACTCTATACTGAAGAGTCATAAGTTGTCGAAGTTGCCATATACAGATAACGTCGATATTTTCTTATTTATTATCTATCAAGTTTTTCAACACATTTTGATCTATAGTTTTGTAAATATTTTGAATGTTTAAGAGAATGGCCATTTGTAAAACAAAAATTTACAGCATTTGTTATTTTATTACCACTGACTTAATACCTCTACTGGTGAACATGGAACAATACTGGTAAAAATGGATTTTTTTTTATGTAAGTTGGAAAATAATTTTGTCAAGTAAAACAGCGGACAAAACGAAATTCAAATTTTTTATCGATGCCCTGTTCTTTAACAATGATCGTCGTTATCATTAATCATACCATTATTGTATAACGGAAAGAATCACCCTGATTATATTCAAATATCGATTACCCTCCCACAACTATCATTAAAGGACATTCTGTTCAGTGTCGAGAACCTAAAGAACATAAAGTACTTCCTAATATGAGAAGATTACGTGCCATTTATAAAACAAATTTCCGTTGTATATTATAAAACACGTGATTTATGTCAGAATTTGTCATAATGAAAGGAAACGGTGAATGAGAAAAGCATGGTTACCGTAATTAATTTCCATTCATGTATTTGTTGGAGTGGTCATCAATCGTAGTTTTTTTTTTATTTTCAAAAAATGATCTTCTAATTATGATGTTTTATTGTTGATTGGACAATATATCCTGTAAAAGACCGAAGGAAAAAGGAATGTGAATATTACAAATATTCAAGGTCCAGAGACATGACAACAGCGAAAACAAAGAAAAAACAAAGTCGTGAGATAGCCACAAGGCATGGAAATAAAAACACGACATAATACTATAATAATTGTCATTTTAAAGAAACACAATAATTCTTCAAAATACGGAACAGACGGAATTTATTGCAGATAACATAGCCCAAAGATAGAACAAACCCTTTTTAATTAATTCTGCTATTATAGCAATAAGAAAGCCACTGTCCATTTTTTGCAATGATATAAAATCGATGACACCTAATATTCATTAAATAAGCATGGTTTGGGCCAAATGATAAGAATAAATTTAAGAACAACTCTATGCATTGAATTTATATCTTTCTATTTATGAAAATTTTAACTGATATATAATAAGGGACAACTGAAACTGAATTATAAATAATAAATCGTATATATATATATAGTTTTGCAAAAATGAAATAGATTGCAAGATTTGCGTTAATTAGGTTTGTTAAGTTCATATTTGTTTTTCATATATATTATGTAACGATACGAGTTCTCATTTTTTATAGATCCTGAATTTGATTCCCAGGCTATTGAAAGATTCAGAACTGTAAAAAGGCGAGTATTCTTAAAAATATTTTGATTTGTTCGTTTTGTATTATATGCATGTAAAGATCTTTTAATATACTACATGAAATGAGACTTCCTTTTCGACGAGAAAATATGCTAAAGAATTATGAATGACCCTTCATGGCTTTTATTTCCTAAAAACTTACCTTAATTCGGAATTGTTGACTGAATGATCAAATATATGATATACAATCAAAACATTCAGAAGATCATTAATTCAAAGATGTTTAAAAACTGATATAATTCAAATAACCAAATATGACCTAAATGCTAAAATCAGCCAAGGATAGAGTTTGCAAGAGAAGATACTCCTTGGTTTTCAACACAGAAAAAATTTAGATATTGCAAGTTTAATTGGAAATTACCCTTGGAAAAAGAGAGAGATCATAGAAGTGACATTATTCAAATTTTGATAAAAGAAATTTACCAGGAACTGCGACAAACACTTGAGAATGGCATTTTTAAATTGCCAGTAGTCAGTACTTCGGTGCTGACCCGAAAACCGATTCTATTTGAAACCTTACAATATCTAAATTTTTATAAATTTTGTTGATAACAAAGGAGTATCTCCCTCATGCAAAGCTCTATCCTTAGCTGATTTTTGGCTTTACACTTTGATCATATTGGTTATTTGTTCTCTATCAGTTTTTAAACATCTTTGATTTCATGGTCTTCCAAACATTTAGATTTTATCTGCACTGAAGAGACATAAGTTGTCGAAATGCGCATATGCAGAATTAAAATTCACAGTAAGTTCGGTATTTAGTTATTTGTTTATATTGAAAACACAACGGCAAATAAATGTATCACTTTTAAATGCAAAAATCGATGAATAAATTAAAATGAAAAGTTTTCACTTTAAATCTTATTTTCATATATTGTACATATAGTCTGCAACATGAAAAAAATGGGAAAGTACCCACCAAGGCTGATTTTCGAACTTGACCAAGGTATAAGGGGTCTGAAGTAAATTATTTCTAGCAAGTTTTGCTTATCAAAAATTCTAATTGGATTTTCAAAATCAGTTGCTTATGATGTTCTATAAGCCAAGCTTTTGAAAACAAAAGCCACGAGTTTTCATTTCAATTACAAATTTTCTGAGACTGTCACTCCCTTAAAATGAGGACAAAAATTCATTCTTCAAAGTCCAAAGAAGCGTAGTATGATATACAAACCATATTGGGAATAAAGTTAACTACTATACGTGTGAGAATAAAAAAGATACCGAATATTTTATGAAAGGATATGGGGTAAATGAATATGAGACCATAACACATATATAAATTCCAACTGCAATAATTTTAATAATCTGTAAAATTCGGAAATTTATCCTTCATCAGCAGCACTAGAACCCAAACATAGGAAATCCATTATTGAAAAAAATGTTTAAAATGCATAAATCTAAATGAAGTATTTATTAATTTAGTTTCTGCACATTTGGACAATTTATGTCTCTTCAATGCAGATCAGATTTTGTTTTGAAGCAGCGAAAATTTTAGTATCATGAATTTTTATAAATTAATTTTAAACTGTCAATGCAATTTTCGAATACTTGTAATGCAGTGTGAATCTGAACTCCGCTCTAAGTGTCATCTAATGCACTGCTTTTATCAAGAGAGAAATCAATTTCTACAACTAAATTTTTAAATTTGATCGTTGTAAATTGATGTCTAGACGAAGAATAATATCAAAATTAGACCTATTACTATTACTTTCCGCTTGTTTTAATGGGTTTATTGTAGCACTACGCCTTCGCTTGGCTTGTTCTTTTAGACGTCAAAATGCTGTTTGCTCTATTTGAAATGATTTTCAAGCAACAAAATAAACCATTAAGGTAGATAGACAGTAATATTCATATTCATGAGATTTTGCTACAAGTCGGCAAAATTGAAGAACCAATCCTACTTACCCCAAATCTGTTATAAAAAGTATGGGTCACCATGCTTGCGTTTTCTAGAATTGAGATCAAAGTTTGCTCATTTTTAGCCAATTCTTCACCGAAGCTTACATAGAATGCACGGCGAATATATGGAAAGACAAATTTTAGCTTAATAGAAATGAGCGTTTTATCCATGAGAATTTGATGTATTTTTCTGAACAGAAAATTTATTATGTAATTTATTGGTTACAATAAAAAAAAATAATATGTCACCATGCTTTTAACGGAGATATATTTTTTATTCGCGGCAAAGTAAACGAAATGTGACGTTTCACATCTGTCATTCAATTATGACGTCACAAAGAAAAGCCGTCAAATTACTGTTCCGGCCCTAAAACCAAACCTACCCCGTATCCGACTCTTTATTTTTCTAATGCGAGCACAACAGTGTCTATCTACCTTAAAGCATCAAATCTCACAATATGATAAAATTCTTTATGACTCAATCGTGGGGTTTACGTAAGAAGATAATATGTTTGTGCACAGCTATGACGGATTTTTTTACTTGTTTTAATGGTTTCGATTATATATTATTTGGCTTATATATTTACCGTGTCTCTACCTCCAAATGATATTTTATGAATGATATGGAGTAAATAAACATGAGACCATAGCACATATGTTAATTCCAACTGCAATAAATTTCAATGAGCTGTATGGCCATTTCGAAAATTAATTCCTCAGCAGCAGCGCTAGAACCCAAACATTGAAAATTAACAATTTCAATTTGTTTCAAAATACATAAAACCAAACGAAATCCGAATAATCAGTAATATCAAACAAATTACGATGGGAGAGTTAAGCCTTAGGTTTTTAGTTTTACATAAATTTATTCAATAGTTATAACCAAAATGTACACATGAGATATAATCGCATGAACAAGTACACAGTATCTGAGAAAATTGAAGAGCATACATATCAACACAGGGAATTGTTTTACCAACTCCTTATTTCATTAAAAGACACACTCCTGTATTAAATATTTATCGAAAGGATATGGAGTAAATAAACATGAGACCATAACATATATATTTACTCTAACTCCCGGGGGGGAGGGGGGCTACTTGCCAATAATTTTGGTAATACTCTGCCGATGGCCCTAGAAAAAGGGACCCTGTTTAAGACAGAAAATATGAAAAACACACCCTGTTAAAGACAGAACAGACAAAATATATACCCTGTTTAAGACTATACTTGCATTCAAAATCAACACCTTGCTTAGAAAAGACCCGGTGGAGCCGTTTATGGACATAGAATAAATCTTATATAGCTGGACACTAGTTTTAACTGTTGTTTTACATCTTCCAAATGGTCATGTGAAAATAATAACCCTGTTCAAGACAGCAAGGGTGAAAACGATACTCTGTTTAAGACAAACTGATTGCAAAAACATGACCCATTCCTGCGGCACACTCATACCACCTAAGTAATAGCAAGTACCCCCCCCCCCCCCCCCCCCCCCA
>MJUU01061516.1:38358-58836 GCA_002080025.1 Modiolus philippinarum | reverse complement strand
ATGTATGACAATTTCGGAAATTAATTCCTTATCTGCAGAACTAGAGCCCAAACATCTTTTTTTTTATAAAACCAAACGATTAATCGGTAATATCAAACATAGCGAAGGACAAAATTACGATGGAGGGAGTTAAACCTTAGGTTTTAGAATTAACATAAATTTATATAATATTTATAACCAAAATTTGCACATGCGATATAATCTCATGTACTAGCACACCATATCTAAGAAAAATGAAAAGCGGGGAATTGCTTTACGAACTTTACTCTGCATCAAACTCACATTACTTTGTTTAAAGGTACGAGTTGTGTAGAAAAAGTATATCACTATGAATAAGAAAAAAATATTTAAGTTAAATAATTCGAAGGCTCAAAACAGAGCATGATATCCCTCCGGATTGACTGTCCGCATATAGTGGATGTTTTGTCGAAGACGGAATTTATCTCCATATGGTAAAGTTGTGTAGCGCTCTTTTTAATATACCACAGGATTACCTCGACATAGGCACCGTTTTTCTTTTAGACATATGATTCCTTCCATGACTAATGATGCTTGAATAGGAGAGTACACTTACATTGTCCAAATACTCGACTTTTAGGAAGATGTTCATGTTATTATTGGACCTGTATCTTATTTAGTGTTGTGAAACTTGAACATTGGTATTATGTGCTATGCTTCATTGTATTTGAAGAGCTTTGTATATTGCAAAGCAGGTTGCTAAGTAATATTTTTATACAACAAAAGTTTCCCTTTATGCTCCGATAAAATGCTACAGTTGGACTAGAATGACGTTCAACAACATCAATATAAACATACACATGTCTTGTGCATTTTTTTTCCTTTTGCGTCTTGTCTATATGTTTTTGGTTCATTAGAGTCAAAGAAACGAAAATAATAGAAAAACGATAACGACTTTTCAATCCATCATTCAGCTATAATATAATGAAGTTAATAGAAACAAATTATGAAGTAGATTTATCAAGTTGAATTGATTATTTGTATTGTGAACGCTGTCATGTGTGTTAGGGAACTTGCTTACCTAATAAATAGTTAGTTCTTTATTCTTTTCATTTCTTTAGCATTTTTTCGTTATTTCCTTTCTCATTTTTATTCCACTAGTACTTTAACTTCCTTTGCAAAAAGGCCTTTGTTTTTAACGCTTGTATTTTGGATAAAGTTTTTGTTCCTTTCTTGGCATTTATGCATTCTCAATAACGTTATTTCCTTTAAATATTTTCCCATATTTCTATCCATATGCAATGACATCACGACATCAAAAGCATTTATTTATTTCAAAAGTATTTCAATCGTCATACTCGTAAATTTTGTTTCGAATATTTTTGACATTAAAGTTTTAGTAAACAAAATTTTTGGTAAAACAATAACATAGCCAAATAACACACATATCTTTTCTTTATTTATACACTTCAAAGTTATAATAATTTCCGAATTATTATACACTAAAAATGATTAAAATCATATAGATAAAAACAAACCAAGATAATAACCAAAAACTGTGATGCTATAATGGTATTGATTTTCAAGATTATACCACATCTTCCAAGTTCAGTTAGGAATAGTAGTGCAAATGAAAAAAAATCGTTCTTTTTAGAATTGAATATGAACAATTTGTCACTGTAACTTCAGTATTTTGTTATTTTTTGTCCATACTTTTTGTCTTATTAGTTTAGGGGTTTGTTTTTCTGCCTCCTTCGACTAAGAAAAATACGTTATTTACATGAAAAATGATTAAGTCAATGCATGTAGCATTTTACAATTTCAAGTGACATTGAGCCTTATCAATAAAAATGCATAGGTCTTAAAAATAGAATTCAAGTTTAAATAAAAACGGAGATGTAAAATTTGGATCGAATTTGTGGAGGTCGATGCAAGTAAGTTATTATTTGTTGTTTCTAAAAGAATGTCCTTCTTCGGAAATATTGGACCTTCAGTATTGTGATTCTCCAGCATTGGCACAAAACTATTACATGCATTCTTACTTGTAGCGTATTGGTCACAGCTGATTAGAGATTTGAGTATGCTTGTCCCTTATTTTCATTATTGTTTTTCTAGTGCAGTTCGCTTGTAAATTGTGGCATGTGATTGTAGTTCCCGGCCATTTCAGGTGTTCACTGTTATCCTGTTTTTGTAATGTGTTCAAGTAATAATCCAGTTTAGAGATAGTTAAAATTCCCACTATCTATTATATTCTGATGTCACAACCGTGCTTCAAATGTTGCAAGTTTCGATAAATGTGTTTGAACTTCTGGTTCTATGTTTGATTTCCTATGGTAGCAGGATGACAGAAATAAATTCTAGAGATTCTTCAGGATCTTCCAGATACAATCTACAACGATTTGAACAAATAATTCCTGTACTTCTGAGAAATCTTATTCTTCGATTGATGCAAAACATGTCCAACTCAGCACTTATAGTCTTCAGAAGAATGCATTATATATATATCGAACGGACATTTTCTAGTAGGCAATCATTTCTATTCTAACCAAAGATTATAAAAATGTAGGTGCTTTCCCCTAAATAAGGTAACTGAGTTTTATTCGAGAGAATATGACCCTATTCCTATGATACACATATTAGACATAGGATTTCTAGACTCAAAGAATATAATTCTATTTTTGAGATACAAATATGAAAAAGCTGGTTTCTAGACTTCAAGAGAATATGATCGTATTTCTGAGATGCACTTGATGAACAAAATATTTCCAATCTTTCTGAAAATGTTATCCTTTTCCTGAAACAAGAATATTGAACATAGTATAAAAATATAGACTTACAGAGAATACGTTCCCAAAGCTACTATTCACTTGTTCTAGTTTTCCAGAAGAATGATCGTATTCCTGAAATAAATACGTTTAAGAGGAAGATTTCTAAGTCTAAGAATAATATCTTACTCCTTGGATAAACATGTTGTTAAGAAAATTTCAAATCTTCCAGATAATATGTTCCTAATCATGGGATACACAAATTTAAAACAGAAGATATGTAGTCTTCCAGACAACATGATCCAATTCCCGAGAATCACTTGTAGAACTAAGAATTTCTATTCACCAGGAAAATATATTGCTATTCATGGAACACATATCTTGAACATAGTACGTATAGACATCCCGAGATTATTATCTTATTCCTTATATACACTTGTTGTACACCGAGTTTCTAGTATTCCTGAAATTAAAATCCTATTTCCTGAAATTTCTATCTTTGAATAAAAATGTGATCCTTTTCATGAAAAAAAACACATATTGAACATAAGCTTTCTAGTATTCCAGATATTATTATCCTATTCTTGTGAAATACACATGTTTAATGAATTTCTAGTCTTCAAGTGAATATGAATTTAATCCTGAAATACACCTTTGAAAAGAGGATTTCTTAGTCTTCCAGAACATATCATCTTATTCCTGAAATATGATTTTTAGATTTCGAGAGAATATGATTCTTATTACGATATACACATTTTTCAACAGAAGATTTCTGAGTCTTCATGGGAATATAATCCTTTTCTTGAAATGCACACTTTGAAGAGAGGATTTCTATGTGTCTCAGAATATATGATCAATCTCCTGAAAATCACATTTTTTAAAAGAGGATTTTTCAGTCTTAAAGCAAATAGGATCTTACCGCTGAGAAAAATATTGAAAACAAGATTCCTATTCTTCCACACGGCGGTTGTCTTATAAGAAGCAGGAGATGCTTACTCTACCGGTACACCTGATCTCACCCATGGTTTTTATTGGGTCCGTGTTGTTCATCTGTATGTGTGTCTTCATTTTTCTTTTTTGTCCCGTACTTAAGTGGTGTCCTTTTCTTAGTGATTCCGATGTTGCCATTGTCCATGGATTGTTCGTTCTTTTGATTGACGGTTCGGTTCTCACTTACTCCCAGAGCATAAGATCCTGTCCTTAGCTGATTTTTGCTTTACATTTAGATCATATTGGTAATTTGTTCTCTATCAGTTTTTAAACATCTTTGATTTTATGGTCTTCCAAACGTTTAGATTTTATCTGCACTGCAGAGCAAAAAGTTGTCAAAATGCGCATATGCAGAATTTAAATTCACAGTAACTTCGGTATTTAGTCATTTGTTACCACTGGGTCGATGCCACTACTGGTGGACTGTTAGTCCTCGAGGGTATTCACGAGCCCAGTAGTCAGTGCTTCGGTGCTGACCCGAAAGCCGATTCCATTTGGAACCTTATAACATCTAAATTTTTGTAAATTTGTTCAAAACCAAGGAGTATCTCTCTCATGCAAAGCCCTGCCCTAAGCTGACTTTGGCTTTACATTTAGATCATATTGGTCATTTGTTCTCTATCAGTTTTTAAACATCTTTGATTTTATGGTCTTCCAAATGTTTAGATTTTATCTTCACTGCAGAGACATAAGTTGTCGAAATGTGCAGAATTTAAATTCACAGTAACTTCGGTATTTAGTCTTTTCAATTAGTGCCCACCGGAACTGAGTTATGCGTTGTGCATTCCTTTTTCGGGACACCTGGATAACCCATTGTATTCAGAGAAAATTCAGGATTAACCTTAAATTGGATAACAGTTCTATGTTTCAGGACTCGAGATTGATAAAGTTATTTTTCGTAATCCGGGATTTGAGAGTTATTTCTTAGGGATTCCGGGTTCAAAAAAGGAACAACACTTGCATTGTTGTTCTTCATTTTGAGTCTTTTAAATTTTAAAATGTTGACATACCAGAAAGACTTTTACGAGACTTACCCGTAACGGTTCTCAGTACAATTAGATAAAAGACTCATATAACCATGTCATATGATAAGAGTAATAAAACTCTTAATACACAGCATCTAAGAAAGACAGCATGACAAATTCTCTTTACCAAGTGGCTAGATATATTTAAAAGAAGATAAAAGAAGAGGGTATAGCCTATTACTAACCCTTTATTCTTGTTCTGTGTACGGATTTCTCAAGTAGTTTTTATGTATCTTTATTTTCTCATGTATATTGTTGAGGATAAGGACGTTATTGTTTTCTATATGATTCTCCACTCTTCATTTTTATATTGATCAATGTGTTTTGTCAGCTGCTGAAGTCAAAATATGTATTGCTTTCGTTTTTCTCATTGAAATTGAGATTTAATAAGCTTATTGTTCATCGCATTTCAAAGGAATCAATGCAGTTTGTGATATCAAGATACTATTTATCCGAATTAATACTTCTTTTCGGAGTTCTTCGTGACAAAAATAAATGTAATAAAGAATTAATTTGATCTGATTAAGTGTTGAAATGCTTACGTATAATTTCAAGTAGAACAATGAATGACCAATAAATATATCTAACCACTTGCTAAAGAGAATTTGTCGTGCTGTCTTCCTTAAATGCTGTACATTAAGAGTTTTTTTTACCCTTATAAAAAATAAAAGTGACAACAAAAGTCCGAATCGATCAAAGGAAGAGACCAGTAAGGAAAATCCGTATAACATTCGACTGAATCAGGGGAACACAATCCGACACAGAACATTTTTGGCAAGCCGTCATATTCCCGACTTGGAACGGGCATTTTATAAATAAAATGGTGGATTAAACCAGGTTTATTGATGCATCAACCTCCCGCTTATATGACGACTAACTATAGCTTCTGTGTGCCAGATTGTGTTAAATGTGAAAGCCATAATATTGTCAGGGCGCACTACACTATTTCAATACGCCAATGTTTGACAGACCTCGAAAATAGTACTATAAAAATAGTGCCCTTTCATTTGTAGGGACTCCAGCCAATTGATACATGTTATAATCAGTTAAGGGAGTACGAGTGTCAGAAATTTTGTGATTAGAATTAAAATTGTGACCTTTTGTTTTGAAGAGCACTGCTAATGGAACAATTTGAGCAAAAAATTTTGAAAATCCATGAAGGAATTTTTGAGATATAAGACGTCAAAATTTTGGCGGGAAACAGTTCTCTCTAGAGTTTTCCTTTAATTTGCATAAGATGTTTATATGCATTTAAATATATGAAAATATAATTGGAAGTTGATTACATTTTATACACTATCTATTTTATACATTTTAAAGTGACCTATGACCAAGAAAATATGATCCACGTGCAAAAAATTTTAACACTGTCTGAATGGATAAAATCCAAGGATATCGAAGGCTTCTGAAAATCTGAGGCTCGTACACCCTTAAAAGATAGCTTTTGGTATTATCATATGATATGGTTGTGTGATAAACAATGAAAGGATATTGAGTAAATGTGCATGAGGCAAAGTCTTTACAAATACATTATAGAACCAACCAAAGGAACAACGCTTTTATTGTTGTTCTTCATCTTGAGTCTTTTATCTAATTGTACTGAGGACGGAAACGGTAAAGTCTCGATGGTGTCTTCCCGGTGTCCCAAAATCTTAAAAGTTACCTTTTCCCGGAATGCCAATATAAATATTTCAATCAATGTTGTTAAAAGTAATAGGTGTTTTTTTAAACCCAGTAAATGAAATGAACATAATAGAAGATTTTCAATACTCATTAAAATTCTAGATACAGACAATTATAAGATGGAAGGAAAAGATAACTTTTCATATAATAAAGAATCTTTTTTAAAATCATAACTATATTCAATATGCTTATATCAAAGACTTTGACAGTGATTGTAAGAGCACTTTCCAGTTTAATTTATGTTTGTGGACGATCCCGCATCCATGACCAGAAAAGATACATAGATGTAGTGTTGTTCGTAGTTCTTGGGACCGTCTTCAAATTACTATGAGGTATGAGCAAAAACTCATTGTTGAAGTCCTCTTGGTACTTCAAGAAGAACAACAACAATAAAAGTGTTATTCATTTGCTTGGATATACCATGTATCTGTAGTGACTTTGTCTCATGTGAATTTACAAAATATCCCTTCATTGTTTATTTTCATAAGTCTATGATTTTTGTAAGCAAAAACAAACTGAAAATGCTATGGATCAAAACGTTACCTTCAAGATTTTCAGGAAATTTAAGTTATAAAGGAGATCAAGTGAAGTGAAAAGTAATGAATCTTGTGTAATTGAAATGGGATCAACAAATTTTGCAAAAAACAAACAAAGACAAAAAAAACTGTTAACTGAAAGGAATTCAAAGTTAATGGACGCGGAAAAGAATTCTAACAAATGAGTATTTCTGAAATTGTAAATGCAACCACTGTGGTTGAAAATCGGTATTAACAATAGCTGCTAACCTTACCTTAATTTCTTTTAAATTTCAAAAAAATTACTTAAGCTTGTCATTTTGTATTAATTATGATATCATTTATTATCTTCCATGAATTATAATAACAATTTCATTTTGTTTAAATTTTGTATTCCATCATATTTTGGTAAGTATTTCAGCAGTTTGTGAAAACTACATACAATTATACTGAAAACCATTACCAAAAAAAAAATAAAATAAATAAAATGAAATAAAATAAAAAAATTAAAAAAAAAATTGTTTCTGTATACTTTCTTAGTAGTCTGCAAATGTAATCCTAACAAATATTTTCCCTATAACTTGTATTTCTTTCTTTCCACATCACTGCTTATTTTGATTTCTACAAATACATTTACCCTATAAATTAAACAAAACGACCTACAAAGAATATTGAATTTTTTAACCAATGACAGTCTCATCGCGCATGAACTATCATCCTCAATAATGCTGTTTTTATCGTCATCGAATTTTCTCAGCTGTACTTAATTTATAGATAGGAAAATGATTTTCCGTTTGGTCAGTTTCGAAAAACAAATTATTATTTATTGAATATTAGTGTTAATTAATAAAAAGGATGAATGATCAGCCTCTGCTTTTATGTACAATGGGACAACCGAGTTAACTAAATGAAATAATCGGACTCATAGTGTAGTAGTTAAAATGTATATAGGGTGCTGACTTGAGGTCAATTCTTTGTTGTCATAAGCAACCACCTATCATAATCAAATCTGTAAAAGTTCTAAAATAACAATTTTTTCCTAGACGGTTAAGTGGTATTGTGTTGTTAGCTGAGTCAATACAAAGGAATTTCTATTCGATTTCTAGTGTCGTCGTCCTCTGTCGTCCTGTCTTGTCACCCGTCTGCTTGTTAATCGACAACACAAAAACTGCAACAAACTTTTTTGTCTCGTGGTCATTTACTCCATATCCTTTAATTTTCTATTTAACCAAACCTCCAGGATATCTTTTTGCCAATACCAATTCGTTCATCTTATACTGGAAAGTATTCTTAATATATCTTCTTGATGAGATGAAATTGCGCACCCTATGCTCGATACTTGAAAATAAGTTTCAGTTTATCTTTTTCACATGACCCAAGATGGGAACCTTGTACTTAAATGTTTTATTTCACTGATTCCTAGGAGGTTCGTTGATCCCAAACAGCTCATTTGTCTTAAGTCGCTCATAATTCTTATAATTTATACTTAGTACTTCATCCAACCAGACTCTACAATTGTGTAAATTATATCTGTAATTGTCATTTTAATGATTTTAGAAATTCACCAAGCCAGAAAACACACCCTTTTGTTGAGGTAACACATGTTCGATGAAACATCCGTCAATTTGTTTTATCAAGACTTGTTTTCTAAAGTCAGGTTTTGGATCGTTTTTTTTAATTGTTTGTGCATAACTATCATTGTCCCATCACGACTTTCTCGAAAATGTTTTTTTTTTTAGAATTTACAATGCACGACATGAATTCTATGTTTATACACTTCAACAGCAAGAGTGATTAAAGATGTTTTGTCAAGCAGGAAATTGCATTTAAATCACATTCATTTGAAATCGGATGACAAGTCATATTTCTCTAGTACAGAAAATTTCAATTGAAATTAGATGACAAATTGTTCTTTTTTGTATTCACTATTCTTTGATCACCTGAGTGCTATACCTTTCCTTATTAATGAGCTTCTATTTTTTTGTTATTTTCAGGATAAGATATTTCCAGTTACGATCCATTCATCAGTGTGCAGATTGGAACAGTCGATGTATTCCTTGGTCATCCGAAATAAGATATTCCTGTTGTGAATCACTAGCCTGTAGATGTAATCTATGGGGACAAAATTGTAGATGTTTATCTAGGCTTTGGGGATAGTATGTAAATAAAGCACTGTCACAAGACTTTTTCTGAAGCCGGTAATAAAAAAAAATAAATAAATGTGTTTTGATTTAAAATTTCTGTTTTTTTTTCATCAGTGAGATTCATTGAAACACCACAAAGCGCGTGCTGATGGAATAAAAATAAAATTCTTATGTCCTTAATGGTAAAATTAAAAAATACCCAAGTTGCATAATAAACGGTAAATTTTGGACAAGTGTTCAGGAGTAATCCCTCGTCATTAGCATTAGAATCAAATAGTGTGGAAAGCCAAAATTCAAGATGTACTCAATACCAAAAATGGGTCAAAGACCCAAATGGCCGGGTTGCGTTTTGGTGCTTTTAGCTATAAAGTGTTGTTTTATAAGTTCCCTAATCTGTCTGTGTATAGTATATGTTGAAAATATTGATAAAACATGACTAAGTTCAAAGGTCTGGAAAAATATGAAAAAAATATTGGAAATAATTCAATAAAGCCAGGTGCACATCTTCAAAATATATAGAAACATTCTGTGAAGTTTCAAAGGTCAGAGATGAAAACTGTAAGAGGAGTTCATTTCAAAAATAGGCACCCTATGTTGAAAATGTCGATAAAAAATGGCTAAGTTCCAAAGTCTGTAAAAATAGGAAAAAAATTTCAAAATAATTCCAAAAAGGGAGGTGCACATTTACAATATATATAGAAACAATTTGTGTAGTTTCAAAACTGTAGGTTGAAAACTGTAGGAGGAGTTGATTTCACAAAATACGTACCCTTTAATGAAAATGTCGATTAAAGAATGACTAAGTTCCAAAGTCTGTAAAAATAGGGAAAAAATTCAAAATAATTCCAAAAAGGGAGGTGCACATCTACAATATATATAGAAACATTTTGTGCAGTTTCAAAAATGTAGGTTGAAAACTGTAGGAGCAGTTGATTTCACGAAGTGGGTACCCATTGTTGAAAATGTAGATAAAAAATGACTAAGTTCCAAAGTCTGTAAAAATAGGAAAAAATTTTCAAAATAATTCCAAAAAGGGTGGTGCACATTTACAATATATATAGAAACATTTTGTGAAGTTTCAAAATTGAAGGTTGAAAACTGTAGGAGGAGTTAATTTCACAAATCAGTATCCCATTTTCCCCGCCCGCCGCCCGCCCATCCGCCCGCCCGCACGACATTCACCATACTATAACCCGGATTTTGCACTCCGTGCAACCCGGCCAAAAATTCTCTAAAAAGGAAACCAAATCCAGTATCAATGACATCCGCATAGTAATAACACGGAAGATGACAAACGAAGAATGGATAAAATAGATAAAATGTAGTAAAATAAGCGCTTAAAATAAAACACTATCAACGTGGCAGTCAGGATATAGGCATCACTAGCACTTCATTCAAAAATCCTTAATTTGGGACAATAAATTACCAAAAATAAAGTTTAAATGTGTTCTACAGTTGCCCATTCCGAAAACGTATGTCTCTTACATGCAAACAGAAATCAACTAATCGGAAAACAAAAGTTAAAACATTTGAAAGGGCTAATAGAGGACAAAGACCACCCCAAATGATTTTCCCAAGAAATATCAGAAATTGACATTCCCAAATTTTGCCTGGTCTTCTCAAACAACCTCAGGTAAAAGAAAATCCAAAAGCGGCTAAGAACATATTTTTGTGTATAAGGAAGAACTCCATAGCATTGTACAATTTCCAAGCTTTAAATGCTATCATCTTTTAAATGATCAATTTTTCGGGAACGACAACTGAAATAATGATATCAACACGGCAAAAATAATAAATTTCAGTAAAGGCCAGTAAAGATATTTTATCAGAAAATTTTACGTCATGCTTTATAAAGTCGTCATATAATTTAATATATGGATTTCAGAACACGATCCTGCAAACGGCATACTCCAGCGAAGACTTGATTCATGTGGATACAATGGATATCATATTATATACTTATTATCAATCAAATATTACCATTTTTTCGTTGCCTCAAGAGAAATAGATGTTAATGATATTGACGAGAAATTTACAAATGATACTGACAAGTAATTTTTTAAAGACGGTATTAGTCATAAATCAGTTTCTTCTTCTTGCTTCTTACACATCAGATGACATTGATAAATTACAATTCTTCACCGGGGACGAAATTAAAGAACAATTGATTTTTTTTATAGATTAAAGTATGACATTTTACTTGTACGCACGGATGCATAATTAATTTATTGTTTGCTAATTGAAAAATAATATTTTAATATAGTATTGAATAAAATCTAGTACGTGAACTTACACTTTCTCAAAGAAATGGAAGTTTGATATTTAATCAAACGAAGAGTTCAATTCAAATATTATTTCTTCAAACTGGTTTTGAATGAGGAGTGTTGTTATATCGCTGTACCTCGGTTTTATTCCTGGTCGTTTACTGTACATGAAGAAAAATCGAAATCATCTAGTAATATGACTCAGATGTAAGTTACAGTCTATAGAGTAAACTATGTTTTGAAAATATTACAAACATACTGTCATTAAGTACATATTTCCAAGAATATAAAATGTTGCCGATACTCGTGACAATCTAACCGACCTTACTGTAGTTTCATTAAATCATTACATCGGTGAACCAAAATTCCCATGAAAACTGACTGTTATGCCACGAAGGCGTCAACATTGCATTGATATTGCCGTTTGCATTTTATTCATCGGCAAACGAATACCGAAGCAAAACGACAGAAGACAAATATAAAATAAAACATGAAAAAAACATTGAAGAATGTTAAAGCGACAACCTAAAATAATAAATCCAGAATACATGAAAAAATAAGGATCACACACAGAGAACAAAACAAATAGAACATCATTAAAAATCACAAAAATAAAGCACAAACAGTGTGAATCCCTGAAAAAAAAAACATGATTGTCATCAGATACTTTTAAAGGATAATTATTACCTTATCCACATACAACTATTAAAATGTTCGGTAGCTGATTGTCAATGTGATTTTCAAACCCTAAGACAGAACTAATTAAAATTCTTCTTTCACCCTCAAACAGAATAACTAAATACCGAAGTTATTGTGAATTTATTTTCTGTATATGCGCATTTCCAACTTATGTCTTTTCAGTGCAAATAAAATCTTAAAGTTTGAAAGACCATAAACACAAAGATGTTCAAAAACTGATAGAGAACAAATAACCAAAGCCAAAATCAGCTGAGGAAAGAGCTTTACATGAGGGAGATACTTCTTAGTTTTCAATAAAATTTACAAAAATTTAGGTATTGCATGGTTTCAAATAGAATCGGCTTTCGGGTCAGCACCGAAGTACAGACTACCAGGTTTGTGAAATATTATTATATTGTCCTTACTTGTTGATATACCATCAACATGCATTGGTACCGTATTCTAATTACCAGTTTCAACTTTACGTTCACTATGATTTCTGTGATAACATATCGGCGGCTACTCCGTGAAAATAAACAGCTGAAAATGTTTAAACTGGAGAGAATGTACTTATCACTGACTATAAACATAATTTTACCATTTCATGTCCCAATGTTTCAACCCTATATACAACAACGTTTTCAAAAGTGATTTTTTTACTTCATGTAAGAAACCCTGAAAACAATACACATATTGTATAGAAAAAGATGTTCTTTGAATTCCATATCCTACACATAGAAATTTCTTTCGAAAAGAGATTGAAACAATACAAATATACATAGGCCTCGTGGTGATTTCAAGATGAAGAACAACAATGAAAGCGTTGTTCCCTTTGCTTATTCTTACCATGCTTTTAAAGGGATTTTATCCTATGTACATTTACTCCATATTCCTTTATTTTTTCATCGATTTTAATTTAATACAATCGGTTTGACTGTGGAGTTAATTTATATCAAAACTAAAGCCACAGTCTAGACATTTATGGTTTCAAACCTACAATATAGTGTGTGATTAAATCTTGATAAAATTCCACAGCAAACAGCCTGAATCAAATATTTCTATTATTTAACAATGAAATACAGTGATCCAAAAGCAGATAATTACTAGAATTATAACAAGTGTAGATCTTAATGTATGTCTTGCCCGTATGCGTTGAACCTACCACTTAAAATACTTGAGGGACTGATCTATTCGCAAAACTTATTATAAGTACTGAACTGCAAAATAAAAGTCTCTGTCAAAAGCCATATTGAAGATTTTCATGCAGCATAAACACCAACTAATTAACGATTAACCAACCAAAGATTGTTGAGAAATTATCATGATCACTAGAAAAGGAATTGGGATCTAGGCAATAGTTTCAACAACAGAAACTGACCTTATAAAAACTTAATATGATCTATAAACAAAAAAAATGATTTATGACAGACAGTTACATATTAAAAGTATAAGCTTTTTAAAAAGGCTTGCTGCTTTTCAGCTTTTAATTATTTTACTTTAATAATTTACTATTTAGACCTTGTTGAAATTTTGTTCTCTATCAGATTTTACACATATTTCGATATATGGATTTCCAAATGTTTTGATTTTATCTGAACTGAAGAGACATAAGTTGTCGAGTTGCAGAATCCAAATAACAGTAACTACGGTATTTTCTTATTTAATTTAATAAAAGCATTGTCTATATAAGAAATTGTAATAAATATCGAAGTTTTTTCTGCACTAGTCTCTGTTCTCCATTGTAAATAGTGTATATGTGCTTGGGTGTATGAAAATCACCTGCAATTTGAGCTCATGCAGTCTTCATGAATCTGTAAACAATGCGACGGATTTTTTATATTCATGCGTAACTAAATTGTACGACATTATATATTATAAAACGTATTTGGCCAGTTATTGCGATTTTAAAGGCGCAAAAACTTTTTAAAAGGCGACCGCGTAGAGTTTTTTTTTTCCTTTAAACTGGCTAAATTCGGTTGATAATAATTTTGTGGAGACTTGACAATGAAAAAGTATCGATCTCTGGGCGTTTTTCTATCCTATAACGTTTGAATACACACTGCCACAGATTTTCGTTATTGATTTTTGTGACTGTGTATGACAGGGGCGCGGTTTCAAAACAAAACGTAAATATGAACAAATTACAATATTTCTGCAATGTACACACAAACAAAGTAGATAAATCACTATCTCGAGACATCTTTAGTTGTTTTGCATTAAATTCATCAATTTCATTGGGTAACTGGACTTTACACAGTTAAATAACCTATTATCGATCGATTCCACTGTGTACAGACGTCTATGAGGTAATCGTATGTTCTATTATTAGGCCAATGAAAGCATTTCGTAGAGTTCAAGTGGGCGGAGTTTCCCATCAGATATAGAATAATTCATTCATTTCTATAACCTTACAAAAGAAATTTCATTCATAAAGCTGGACTAACAGATTTCCCCATAGGTAAAGTTTGTTTAAATCTCAACTTGAGCCAATGAAAGCTTAACATGAGGTCAAGTCTCCACAAATATAATAAATCAAATTTCCATTGCTAACTACAAAAAGGGATTTTTTAAATTCAAACTTTTAAATTAATAGTCAATCTTTGTATATTTCTTCAAAGTTTATACGAAATATTTCAAGTAAACATTATTCAATTCAATGTTATGATTAACAGTAAAATGTTTAAAGTCCATACTATTATGTGAAACGTCAAAAACAATAATTACCTGTCTCTTTGATCATTAAGGCCAGACCCACCACCACAAATGCACTGCATCTCTGTTAAAATAGCTTCTACTTGTGAGTCAACTGTAAGGACTGAACATTTAAAACATCAATACGTCAGGAGTTCGTCTTTTCCAAGAAACATGCCATGATTGCAATCAGTTACCATGTCGGAATCGCGGATCGGTTTTTGGTATTTGTTGTGAATCGTGTATCGTTGCAATGTTTTTCAGCACGACGATTAAAAACGCACACACGAGCGTCATACTAGCATGGCACAATTTATGAAATAACCCGAAACTTAACGATCCAACAGGAAGTTTGACCAAAGTTATAGCGGCTTCACGGAAGAAGCAGCAGCAAAATAAACCTATATGCTTAAATATCATTGATCTTCCACTTACAATAATTGAGAAATTTCACGATTTCCACAAATCTAACAGTTTCTCTTTGTGATGAAGCTACCACCCTTAAAACCCGTAAAATTTATGTATTCACATAACTTAAACGCCGATTCGCAAAATTAACGTCAATGTCAGAATCCATGTTACAAACTATTTTGAACTATAAAAGACCGTTTAACATACCAGATTAACATGTACCTACTGTTAACTTAAATCAAAGAAAGGCTATTTGATACACACTGTGAAACAGTACACAATCACCAATCCGTGATTTTAAAGAATGATACAACATTTCTATTTCTTAATTAAGAATAAACATTTTTGAATAGATCCAGAGTTTATTACAAAACTGATAAACACCGAATATGACATTACCAGATTATGCTTACACTTCTTGAACACCTGATGATACTACTTTTCAAAGGAAGTTGGACACGGGCTATGCGTTTAGCAGATTATGCTTACATTTCTTGAGCACCCGAAGATACTTCCAGTTTTCAGTGGCAGTTCACACTGTCAGTGTTTTTGTTTCCCCATGTTTTTTGTATAACACACTGTTATTTTAAGTTTATTCTTCGTTGAGGATGTTTGTAGTACATATTTGTCCCTGTTTTACCTGCATACTAAAGAGATTTAACAGATGCTGTTCAAGCTTTTACCTTGGTACCGTTTGAGTGTAAGAGCAGTAACAACTATCATGGATTTTAATCGTTTTTGTCAAAAGGTTTGAAAACAACATTTTTGTTCTCTATCAGTTTTTGAAAATCTTTGAGTTTATGGTCTTCCAAACGTTTAGATTTTATCTGCACTGAAGAGACATAAGTAGTGTCGAAATGCGCATATGCAGAAAATAAATTCACAGTAACTTCGGTATTTAGTAATATTAACCATTTAGCAACCATACAGATCTTCAGATGGAGTTGTGCCGTAGGTCAGGCATGGAGAAGATTATGCTTACCTATTGGAAGACCTGATGAAATTTCATTTTTGTGGGTTCACACTGCTAGTGATTTAGTTTATGGAGTTCTTGCACTTTTTTCACTATGTTTTGTCTTTGTCATGTTGTTTCCCATTTTTTTTTCATTTCTGATTTTATAATTTCCCCCTTCTCTCTTTTTGCTCTGGTATTCGTTTGCCAAGATGCCTACAATGTATTATGAATCAAACGTATCATAAACTTATCCAGTCAACTAAGATAAAAAAAATGTGGCTGATTTCACATACGCAGAATAAAGGTCAGGTATAAACTGGCCTGGAACAATATATACACTAAATATTCAGAGATGCCTTTTTGGCATTTACAAAAATTAACACAATTAAACATAGAAAGCAGCCACAGCCTGCTGCGCAGCATTGTCACATGTTTCACATGTCAGTAAACAGGAATGTACTATAATCATTCTTTTTAACAGATTCAGTCATGCATTAATTGTAGTTTACAGACTGCATCTGAAGCATGCATTGTTGTTGTCATCCCAAAATGCATCATACATACCAATATGGTTGCTAAGGGACATGTCAGTAAGAGGAATGGACTTTATTCATTCTACCCAACCAAGTCGCTCATGCGTAAAATGTAGGGCAGAGACAGCATCCGAAGCAAGTATTGTTGTTGTCATCCCAAGATGCATCATACATACCAATATGGTTAATGTGGGACATGTCAGTAAGCAGGAATGGACTTTAACCATTCTACCTAATCAAGTCGCTCATGAGTAAAATGTTGGTCAGAGACAGCATCAGAAGCATGCATTGTTGTTGTCATCCCAAGATGCATCATACATACCAATATGGTTGATGTGGGACATGTCAGTAAGCGGGAATTGACTTTAACCATTCTACCTAACCAAGTCGCTCATGCGTAAAATGTAGGTCAGACACAGCANAAGCCTCATTCAGAAAATTTTTTTTCATCATTTTGGCAGCCAAAATATTTTTTTCACATAAAATCAGATCCAAAATATTTTTTTAGAAAAAAACCATAGCCCCCCCTTCAAGTTAAATGGTCGGTCCCTAAGCAGAGTGGAACTTAACCATTCTTCCTAACCGGACGCGGACGCCGACGCTAGTGGTATCACATAAGCCCCCCTCACTTCGTAGGGGAGCTAAATTGAAAGGTCTTTCACCAGTTTTCACTATGATTACATGAGTATGATTTGTTGTTTCTTTCAAAAAATTGATTTAAACAAAATTCTGAACATTATTAGTCTTTCACTCAACAGTTGCTAAGTACTGCTAAAGACATGGAAGTCACTTCCGGTTGGCAATACCATTTATTACCTCTTTAAAACATAACAAAACTTTTTGCATATGGTTGCTAAGGACTTTATGGCAAATAACGTAGTTGCTAAGGACGTTGGTCTTTTATCCTGACCCCATTAAGACAGTCATATTGAACTGAACATATTTTGTTCTTACAGTTTCCTTCCATCTTTAATAGCTTTTAAGTTATAAGCAAAAAATCCTAAAATCGGACCTCAAAAAATGGTTTTTGGGCCATAAGTCCAAAACGAATAGTCCAATTAATTTGGGAGTAAGGTATCAAATGTAGACCTCAATGAGACGCACATTTTCTTCAATACATTTGATCACTTATCGCTTACAGTTCACGAGTTGAAGAGATAACCAGAGGCTCCCTGGAGCCTATATCGCTCACATGGCTTTCAGTTTCCACAATCAAGCTAAGATTGTAAATATACAGTTGAACTTCAGTCTCTCAAACTTTTGTAGAGCAAACACCACCATTAACTTGGACTCTATTTTAAGTCTGATCATGTTTTACTATACTTTTTTTGTTGGGCTTTTTGACAAAAATTGTCTTGCTAAGGAGCACTTTCGACACCAGTTTTGAAGTCGAGACATCATTTGGTAAATGGCAGTAAACAACAATTTTTAACACTATACATTTTTGTATCTTTATGTTACGACATCAATATCTATTTGCAACCCAAATTTCATTGAAATCGGACAATGTTGAATTTTCCCGTCTTTTTGGCGGCCATTTTGAAAATGGCAGTCAACAAACAATTTTCAACAACAGTTTTGCAGTAGCGACATCAAAATCCCCTCGGAAACCAAATTTTATTGAAATCAGAATATGTTGAATTTTCCCGCCTTTTTTGGCTGCCATTTTGAGAATGGCGGTCAACAAACAATTTTTAACATCAGTTTTGAAGTTGTGTCATCAATACCTTTTTGGAAACCAAATTTCATTGAAATAGGCAATGTTGAATTTTCCCGCCTTTTTGGCGACCATTTTGAAAATTGCGGTCAACAAACAATTTTCAACACCGGTTTTGAAGTTGCAACATCAATATTTATTTGGAAACAAAATTTTATTGAAATGGGACAATGTTGAATTTTCCCGCCTTTTTTGGCGGCCATTTTGAAAATGGCGGTCAACCAAAAATTTTCAACACCAGTTTTGAAGTTGCCACAGCATTGCAAACATTTTATCAATTTACACTTAACCTTCATCTTCTATAGTTTTGGAAATTAAAGACGGAAAATATGAAAATTTTGAAAATTCTGTGAAAAAAGGGCAATAACTCCTACAAGGGTTTTTGGATTATCTTCAAAATTTCAGGGTGGGTAGATCTTGACATGCTGAACATTTTTGAAATTTAAAGTTGACTTCTATCTCTTATAGTTTTTCTGATAATAAATTAATAAAGTTAAGATTTTGAAAATTTTGTGGAAAAAGGGCAATAACTCCAAGACGGGTTTTCTTCAAAATTGCAGGGCTGGTAGATCTTGCCATGCTGATCATTTTTATTGCATGTCAGATTTTTGATATCTGTAACGGTTTTCGAGTTATTTGCAAAAAAACAGCAATTTACCCCTATGTTCTATTTTTAGTAACAGCTGCCATCTTGTTTGATCTACGGATTAATCGAACATAATTTTTAAACTGCATGATGATTCAGGCCAAGTTTGGTTACAATTGGCCCAGCCTTTTCAGAGAAGAAGATTTTTGAGATTGTTGACGGATGGACGGACGACGGATGGAAAGTGATGGCAAAAGTTCACATGGCCTTTTAGGCCAAGTGAGCTAACAAGGTCTAAGGTCATTGGTTATCTTGACCAGTGACCTTTGACCTTAACATTTTTAGATGACAATATATCACTTATGAACATTGGTGAAGGTTTCAGGTCTCTTCGACTTATCATTTTGGAGTATTAAGCATTAACGAAAGCTCAAAAAACATTCAAAGGGCAATAACTATTATAAAGAGTTGTCCAAATTTTTCAGACCAAATGTAACAAAGTTGCTATCATTACAATGAACATTTTTTCCATTACATATTTCAGCCATTTATTACAGTTGACAAGTTGAAGCGATAAAAAGGCCAAAGGACATCTGTGACCTTGACCAGTGAACTTTGATTTTGACATTTTCAGATGACCAGATATTTCTTATGAACAACGGTGAAGGTTTCAGGTCTCTACGACTTATTGTTTGGGAGTATTTAGCATTAACAGAAACTCAAAATCATTCAAACAACGACAGTAGAATACCGAAGGAACAACGGAAGCGAAGACCACAAAAATCGAAATCCAAAGACATGGCAAAAACGGCAACAGAGAAAAACAAAGACAAAACAAGGACGCAAGACAGGTACAATGCACGGAAATAAAAGGACGACACCAAAAACTAAGGCACTCATAGTGTGAACTCCCATGAAAACCGGGAGTGATAAAAGGGCAAAAACTCAAATAAATAATCATTGAATCTCTTTGGACCAAATATAACAAAGTTGTGCCTCATTACAATGAACATTTTCCCCATTACACTTCATCAGCTTTCTTTTACGGTGTCCAAGTTGAAGTGATAACAAGATTTTGGTTCTGGGGCAGATAACTCTGTTAGCAAAATTAGCTTGGTATGCTTGCGTGAGTTTTGAGGTCCCACACTGCTGTGAATTTATCACACCAAGTATCAAAATGGTATGTCGCATAGTTTTTTCACAGCTATTGCGGCATACCAAAAAGAATTAAAAAAAATAATCTGGAGAATTTCAGTAAGGTCTTTCACTGTGATGAAAGACCTTTAATATGGTCAAAAACAATTATCAGCAATACCTATACTGCAGTTAAGAAAATTATGGTCAGAAATAGAATTCTGAAGCCAGTAGCGCATAATTATCAATAATCAAGGAACAGAAAAATTTATATTCAATAAATATCTAAGTTTAGCACAGAACTTTAAATTTAACTTTAAAATGAAAATCAGGTGAAGGTCAAAACAAGAAAAGATTACTTTCCAGAAAGGTCAAAATCATAATAAATTTGACAAAGCTAGTCAAACTAGAGGCTCAGACACTGAGCCT
>MJUU01061516.1:0-15918 GCA_002080025.1 Modiolus philippinarum | reverse complement strand
GGCCATGTTGTTCGACAGAGGGACAAACTGAACATCAGTTTGAGAAGCCATACCCTGATGATGATTCAGGCCAAGTTTGGTTACATTTGGCCCAGTGGTTTCAGAGGAGAAGATTTTTGAAATAGTGATGGCAAAAGCTCACATGGCCTTTTAGGCCAAGTGAGCTAAAAAGTGTAGTACATTAAAAAGCAAAAACATTCAGAAATTTGAAATTCATCATGTGGTTGATTGTGGTTCATGTCCTTCAAATCAGTCTTTTTGTTGACTTTGACCAACTCAAGGACATGTTTTTTTGGAAAGGCTGTATACTTGACTTCAAAGATACACCCATTACTTCCGCTGTATAGAATCAATATGACTAAGTTGAAAGTCAAAATCAAGGATATATTAACAATTAATAAAATTTTACTGAGGATTCAAAATACCCTCATGTTTAGTTTTTCGGCCAAGTTGCATTTTCCAGATAAAAGCATAATATTGATTTTCTCTGTTGTGCCTTGGTTGAGATATCTGGCTTAAAAATAGCCCAAAACACCATGGTACTTGCTTACAAAAATTAGGCATAGCATTGCTGAGATACAATATATTGCATCTCAACAAATCACTCCAATTTAACAAAGCATGTTCTATTTTCAATTTAAGTTAATTACTCTTCTTTTCATGATACAAGATAAAATTTGCAACATCCTTTAATGCCATCATTTGTCCAGTAAATTTATGGTGCTATAAAAAGAGCTTGGGGACTATTTTTTACTTTTTGAATTTTTACCATGTGTTGTGTAAAGTTTAGTGGCAGTTTAAAAAAGTAACTTACTTCAGTTTGGACCATCCATACTCTCTCTTTCCTCATCTCTGCTACAACATTAAATATGTCAATAACATCATGATCCAGGATATCTTGTAGTAATCTGTCTAAGGCAATAAATGTACCTGACCTCCCTACACCGGCACTGTCAAATAAAAACCAAAAAATTCTTACAGAAGCTATACAACCGAAGCTTATCTCATATAAAAATATTAATGGTGCAATACATGATACCCTGCCTCGTTTCACCAAATTTCAAAGTCAAAAGTAAAAAGGGGCATAACTCCAAAACCCTATGTTCTGCTGAACACAAAATTACACTTGACCTGTGTGTTGTGGTAAACGACTTACTTACCAATTTTGAAGACGGTATGATATTTCATTCACAAGATATCATTCAGAAACCCTTAAATTTGCAAAATTTCAAAGTTTCAATGGGCATAACTCCAGAACCCCTTGGATGTCTGAATCCAAAATCGAACTTGGTCTGAGATTTATAGTAAACAACTTACATACCAAGTTTGAAGACAGTATGTTACTTCGTTCACAAGTAATCAGTTGGAAACCCCAAAATTCACAAAATTTCAAAGTTTCAAAAATCGAACTTGACCTGAGTTTTGTGGTAAACAACTTACATACCAAGTTTGAAGACAAGTTATCAGTCGGAAACCTTCGGGGGACAACCAGACAGACAGACAAACGACTGAGGGTATCACATAATACCCCTTTCACAATTTAGGGGTAAAACTTACATTTTAATACAAAGGTGAGACTCACAATTCAACTTCAAAAATCATTTCCATTTTTTTTAGTTTTCTTTTCATTTTTTCTTGACATTTGTTTTGGTAGAAATGGCTTAAGAAAGATATATCAAATTTATTATCTGCCCCTACTAGCTTCAAAAATCAAACCCTGAAAACAGACCTATTTGCCAATTGGCAGATTGGCAAATCCTGGTAAACTAGAACTGATAAAAAAGGGTTAATAACCAATAATTCATAGAACAGCGAGGTGTGTTTAGCATCCTGATCTGTGGCTTGTTTTAGGAAAGTCCAAGTCTTATCAATATTCATCCAAATTACTTGTGTTAATTACCTGCAGTGTACAACTGTTGGACCACATTCTCTGATCAACTTCTCCCTGACCACTCTGACAAATCTAATCAGGGTCTGCGGCTTGTCTGGAACACCAAAATCTGGCCAGGCTGTAAAATGGAAATGTCTGACTTGTCGTGTAAGGTCACCCTGAAAAAAAAATTTAGCATTCAACATACATTGTACATTGCGTAAAACATCATAAAAAATTTCTTCTGTTAAATATATACTGTTTAGATAATGAATGTTTTAACAACATAAATTGCACAGATTAGACAAAATGTGTGTACACTATGTCTTTATTTTACTTAGATAAAGGGTTTGTTTCATCAGGCTTTATACAGATAAAGCAAGAGTACACCAAATATTTCCATATCGCTTTATTTTATTGAGATTAAGCAATTTAATGTGACATATGTTCCGTGAGACTTTTATCTTCTTAATACAAGTGTAGACACAGAAATGTCTCGCCTGTTTATGCATATCTTTACCAAAATAATTAGTCATGGCTACATGACAGGCATCAGAGTGGCATGTGCACACCTAGATGTAACAATAGATCAAATATAATGCCTGTAAGTGTTCTAGTTAAAGAGAAATGATCAAAGTTAATGAACCATGAAACTGAAGTCAAGGCTACATGACAGGTGTCAGACTGGCATGTGCCTACCTTGATGTCACATTAGACAAAATATGATGACTGTAAGTGTTCTAGTTAAAGAGATATGATCAAAGTCAATGAACCATGAAATTGAGGTCAAGGCTACATGACAGGTGTCAGACTGGCATGCACCCACATAGATGTAGCAACAGAATATATATGATGACTCTAGGTATCATAGCTACAGAAATAAGTGTTAAAGCAAAGAAATGTTCAAAGTCAATGAACCATGAAGTTGAGGTCAAGGCAACCTAGACAGGTGTCAGACTGGCATGCGCCCACCTAGATGTAGCAATTTATCAAATATGATGAATCTAGGTGTTCTAGTTACAGATAAATAAGTATTCTAGTAGAAAAGTGATCAAGGTCAATGAACCATAAAATTGAGGTCAAGGCTACATGACAGGTGTCAGACTAGCACACACCCGCCTAGATGTAGCAATAGACAAAATATAGTATGTCTATACATTATAGTGCCTCAGAAATTGACTTGAATGTAAAACTATGTCGCAAAATCTACAAAGTCACTCAACCGTGCAAATGAGGTCAGGGTCAAATGACAAGTGGCAAACTGGCATGCACCTACTAAAATACATCAATACACTAAATATAATGGTTGTATGTATTACAAATCCAGAGAAATCAACTTCAAAGGGAAACTGTCGCAATTTTTTTGAATTTTTATGAAGTCATTGAACCATGAAGACAAGGTCAAGGTCATCTGAAACATGTGATGCTGGAAAGCTTACACCATAAGCTACCTGTGGACAAAAGATGATGTATATAAGTAATATACTCTAAAAGTTATTAAGCTTTTAAGAAAGTTTACGATGCCGCCGCCACCGGAGAGAAATACCTATGTCTCGCTTTCAGCGACTTTCGTCGCAGGCGAGACAAAAAGTAAGTTTACACAATATACAGGTAATTCCTACCAGACTTTATTATGCTTAGATATATTAAGTTTATACACCACAAGTCCCATCAGGTTGTTTTCTTTTTATAGTATGTAGTGTTCCTTCTGGAATTTATCCTGTTTAGATAAAACAATTTTACTCCACCCTAACCATCATATAACTGAGATACACTTACCAATGCAATCCTAAATTCTGTGATTGTCCATGATGAAAATTTTGTCTCATTTAGAACTGCTACTTGTATATCTCCATAAAACATTGCATCAGATCCTAAAGGCCAATACTGATCACATTTCTCCTACAAAAATATACATTTATTTTTATAATCTGATCGCCACTTACAACTGAAATGATACATGTATATACGCCATATCACAATGCCATTACCACTTATTACAATATTTTAATGAACAAGATCCCTTGCAACTGGACGAAAGCTGCCAAAACACTAAAATAAGCTCACTGTGGAAGGCCTCATGGAGAATTCAAGATGCAGAAAAACAGTAAAAGTGTTGTTCCACTGCTTGGCTTTACCATGTAATTGTAGAGAATTTGTCTCATGTGAATTAACTCTATATACTATGGTCGTTTGTATGGGGTTTAACGCCAGTATCATGGCAGTCAGTTTTAATGGTTTTAAGACTGACTACCTGGAGAGAATCCCCAATTTTTAAGTGTAAGGTATATCATACAATAAATATATGTGTAAGCTTGGTGCTATACTATAAGTATATGTTATCAGGCTCTTGACAGCAATGTATCGTAAAATATCAAGCCGTGAGCCAGAATATGAAGCACAGGGGCGAGTGAGCGTAGCAAACGAGCCCCAAGCTTCATATTCTGGCGAGCAGGATGATATTTTACATACATCAGCTGTCAAAAGCCCGATAACTTGTTTATCATCCTTTATTTTGCTTTTTAGATTAGTATTTATCGAACAAAGGTTTCAAATTCTCCCAAAGTTGCGCAGGAAATTTGACAAACATGTCATTCTCGCTTTTTCAGTAATTTTCAGCTTCAAAAATATGTTTCATAGTCTTTTTTTTATTTTAGCGGCAAAGGTTTTGCAACTGATGAATATTTTGACCGAACTACTGCAAATAATGTCAATTTTGAATGTTGCAGCATCCTTTGGTTGTGACGATATTCTTTCATTCCTTGGAGCTTTTATGACGTCATAATGTGAAAACGTCAAAGCTCTGCAGGATATATCAACGACCTAGTTTCTACAAATTTTCTGACGTCTATTTTATCTATATTTGTAATCACGATTCTGTTTTGAATGCATAATCAGAAAAAGCAAATGCAATAGATGTTTATTTGTATCCGTTTGATTTTGTGTGATTTCTTGAATAAAAGTTATTTTCGTTGAAACTTTGGGAGAATCGCTTGATATATCCAGGTCAACCTCTGATATATCCGGGTCAACCGAATATGGCTTTTGCGGAAAGGCTCTGCAGGCTGATATAACCATGGAGAAGGATGATAATTCAACTGATATTTCGTGAGCAATTTATTTTTCCAATTTTCGAATGTGTGAAAATAGCACCCTATTAAGTTGTCGCCAATAATTAAACTCTAATACAAATGCAACAGCACAAAAAGACAACCATGAAAACTAGTATGTCAATTGTTCGAAGAACAATTGCTAGGTCTTTCCCTGATGTTGCGTCATAATGTTCTAATTATTGATTCATGGATAAAACCAATATTCTAAGCTAAATATGTTCATGTATTGATTCTTTAACATGAAATACGATTTTTAGGCTGTGCCCTTGACCTTTGACCTTGACCTGATTTTGAAGGTCATGCCTTGCTGAACATTTATTGTATGAATATGCGTTTGTATCTTCAATGGTATTTGTGCTATAGGCAAAAACCCCAAATTTGGACATCAAAAATCGGTTTTTGGTCCATAAACCCAAAACGGTTGGGCCAATCATTTCGGACCCATGTAACAAATGTAGATCTCAACAAGACACACATTTTCTCCATTACATTTATTCAGCTATCTGTTACGGTTTCAGAGTAAATCCAATAACAAGGTCTGAGGTCAAAGTGACCAATGACCTTTGAGCTTGGTATTTTTAGATGTTACACTTATCACCTAAGACGAATGGAAAAGGTTCCAGGCTTCTATCTCTTACCATTTTTTGAGAAAAATGTATTCAAAGATGTGACGAAATTTTGCGGGGGCATAATTCATGAATGGTCCATCATAGAGTTTTGGTCCAAATGTAACGAAAGTCCGTATTGACCTAACAAACATTTTTGCCATTACACTTCTTCAGCCATCTCTTATGGTTTCTGAGTTTATCCCATAACAAGGTTTTTTGGACTTTTGGCGAAAATTCGTGAACGAAAAAAGATTTTCGACCGTTCCCTATTTCTTATCAACTAGACATGGTCCAGATCATTGTCCTAAAGTTTCAAAAGGATATGTCCAGCCGTTTTTGTGAAAATGAGGCAGAAAAGAAAAAAAANCCTTGGAAAGGGGAAAGACCTTAATTAGCTGTCACAAAATTGACCAAATGGAACAAAACATGAAATAAAGTATCTGCGAGAATGTATTGGTTTACAGTATTTATGAATTGACAAGTTCTCAGACCATTTACACAATTACAAAGTCGAAATAGTTATCGCTATTACAGAGCAACAAACTGTTGGAAACCTTTTTTGGTATAATGAATGGACAGATAACTCACTGAACATTGAAATAAAATCTGATCACAGAAATGGTCCAGTTCAGTGGAGAGATCTGAATATAGCACTTTTGTTGTTGTACACTGGATTTGTATTTTTGCTAATTCCCCTTTTGTTTTTTATGTCGGGTCATAACCATGCAAACATATATACATTAGATAAAATGTTAAAATGCTACTTATGGAATGTATCGGTATGTCAATATACATGTTCATCATGTTCTGAACACATACAATCCCATGTATAATAATAATTGACACTATATATTGTATTAATCCTTGAGAGAAAATGAAAATAAATACCCTTCCTTTCTCCACACATTTAGTTAACATGACAATATTCCTAGAATTCTGTTCCCAAATCATCCTCCAGAAATCATCTCTAGTGGATGGCAAGGGTCCCTGTGTAACAATGTACTCTCTCTTTGAACTAAAGCCCTGAAAAAAACATAATATTTTTACAAATAATCATTAAAACAAAAATATAAATACTATTAACAGGGATTTTGCTGTGATGAGTCAATTTTATACATCTAATGACCATCTTGTCATTGACATAACAGTAAGAAATTGTCAAATTAATAACACTTGAAGAATTTTAGGTAATTTATTTCAAGGAAAAAAATAAATGGCCTATGCATTTTGAAAGTATTTATTCAAACGGAAACTCTTTCTGTACTTCTCTCACAATGAAAAAAATGAAATTCAGCCTCAAGAACATTACAAATTGAACATTATCTTTGTTTTCTTAGTATTTTGAAATATATGAATATTTCTATTTTAAGTTTGTAGCCACTAGTTCTAAAATTCTATTCAAAGAAGTCTATCAATGGTATCTGGAAGCGATGGATGTAACAGACAATTACTTACCGGCATATAGTTAGCATTGATATAGTCTGATCCTTCTTCGTCATCTGTTGGTAGTAATTTTACCCTAGAGTGATCGTATGGTAGGATGTTTGTAAATCTATTCTTTCCTCTATTTACGGGTAATTCTGCTGCTGAACATGACTGTTCTCGTCCAATATCCTTCAGATCCTGAAAAAGTAAACAAATAACTAACAACTCTGTTCTTACCCAACATCCTTAAAAATTCTGAGCAGATAAAATCAAAACACAGAAAAAACAAGTACTTAACAAAAAAATGTCCCCAAATAAACCTAAAATTCAGAAAAAATCTACAAATAAAAAAATGTACTGTGTAGGGCTTTATATTTGTGGTACGAAATTTTAACGGTTTTTCAGTGTTGCATTTATTCGCTGGGTTTTATATTCCCTGATTTTTAGTAAAAGTCATTATGTTCAGTTATATTATGGTTAACAATGATATGTTCGTAGTTATTAATTTTCGCGTTTATCGTTTCAAACGCGAATAGCGCGAAAATTAATATCCCGTGAAATATAACAACCATACAGTATTACAAAATCCCCTAAATTTCATGTAACTTTAATTATCAAATTCAATTTTTCTTAACCCTTATCAAATGCTTCAAATTCAATAAATTCCATTACATTATATTTACACAAGGTGTAAACCTGTCTAAACTGAATCACTTTTGGACAGGAGATTTTGTTAGATTCAGACAGGTGTTCAAATTACACAGGTAGAGAATAAAAAGAAATTGATATAAATGTCCCCAGATTTTGTTTGGCTTAAGACAGGATTTTGGTTTACTCGGCGTTCAGTTTAGACTGGTTTCAATGTTTGTTCACAATAGATCATCATCAAACATTGTATGAAGGACACACAGACATTTTAAAGCAAAACAAAACTAGAGCCGTCGCTGATGGCAGCCAGTTATACCCATGCTAATTGAACCCTGAATCAATATGGTAAGTGCAAAATTAAGTGTGTATGGACACAATACAGTTGTGGACACAATACAAGTATGGACCAACGATATACATCCCACCTTTTTTCAAAATATATTCAAAGACTAATTATCTTCTCTCCAAAATTTCAAACAGAAACCATATAGCTTCATGCGCATCTTCAGGTGTTATACTACAACTGTGTAGCATTTCATCAATATCCAAGTTAAGGAGAACATGCACTGACAAGGTTCATGCCCCCCTTTCCAGAAGATATTCAAAAACAAATTATCTCCCCTTCAAAATTTTGGGTAGCAGCCATATAATTTCATGCACATCATCAGTTGGTGTACTACAACTGTGTAACATTTCATCAAATTCCAAGCAATGGTTTTGGAGAATACGGCTGACAAAGTCCCCCCCCCCTTTTCCAGAAAATATTCGAACACAAATTATCTCCCTTTCAAAATTTCAGACAGCAACCATATTACTTCATGAACATCTTCAGGTGTTGTACTACAGTAGTCCCTCTCTTGAGAGGCCACCGCTACTGCAATGAAAAACTGGCCTTTCAAATGAGGTGGCCTTCCATGATCATTCCCAATGTGATAATTTTAGAACTTTCCTCTCTGTTTTGAGAGTAAGTACACATTTCATGTTTCCTTTCTGTATGTGAGTAAAGAACACATACAATGATAAGCATTGTGATTTCACACTGCCAGTTTCTAAATTTAATATATAGAAATCTTACAATTTTGTAGGATTAGGTAAAGATTTTGAAAAAAAAAATGCAAAAAATCAAATTTTGTATCTTTGACATTCTGTTTGTTCTTTAAATCGTGTTCAAAAAATTTTTTTCAATAAATTTACAACAGGTATTGTCATTATAGCTTCAAAGAAAAAATTTAATTCTTGATTATTTGAACACAGATTTTAAAGGGAAATAACCCATAACGGTAAAACGGTATAAAAAAAACAATAAACAAAAAGTGACAAAAACAAACATGAATTTTCTTGATCTGATGATGTTTTCTCAATTATCAAAACATATTTATGGAATGGAGTAAAATATTAACAGCTTAATTGGGCCATTTAGCAGTACAGGTAACCTATGTAATTTATGAATGGGTTAATTGACATGTAAACATCGCCGATGTTTATTTAACAAAGCCGTTAATTTGTCAAAAAGAAGTAATAAAGCTAATCAACTTTGGGGCCCAGAAAAGGACAGAAAGACAGCTGCAAAATATAATTGTTGACATTTTTCACAAAAATGTGTTTTTGAAAACGTATTATATGTGACCTAAAGAACAAAGGTCACTTCCAGGTCAAATTTTCAACAACTTCCGGTTTGATCGCAATTTGTAAATAGTGAGTGTTTGGCCGTTTATACGAGGTAAAAAGAGTCATTTAGACACGAAAAGGGTGGCCGCTGGACGCGTCAGGCGGGTGGCCGTCTATATGGGGTCATTTTGTACATAAAAATGTTAATGCAAAGGAAATATGGCCGTATAAACCGGGTGGCCTCCCAAACGAGGGGCCGTTAAGTAGAGGGACCACTGTATTACTGTGAAGTACTTCATCAAAATCCAAGCAGTGGTTTTGGAGAATATGCGCTGACAAAGTTGCCCCCTCCTCCCCTTTTTCCAGAAAATATTCAGACAAATTATCTCCTCTTCAAAATTTCGGACAGAAACCATATCACTTCATGCATAACTTCAGGTGGTGTAATACAATGGGTAACATTTCATAAAAATCCAAGCAACGGTTTTGGAGAACATGCGCTGACAAGGTTCATCCTCCCCCTTTTTCCAGAAAATATTCAGACAAAATATCTCCCCTTAATAATTTTGGAATGCAACCATATTACTTCATGCACATCTTCAGGTGGGGTACTACAACTGTACAACATTTCATCAAAATCCAAGCAGCTGTTTAGGAGGACATGCACTGACAATGTACATGGACGGACAAACAGATGGACGGACGGACAGGGTGATTAATATATACCCCCAAACTTTGTTTGTGGGGGGGTATAATAAAAACAAGGCAGCATCAATGTACAGATGACCTACCTCAAATTCTTCAGCATATTTGAAATCCGAGTCTGCTGACATGGCATACACATGTTCTCTAAAATGTGCTATGTTGATCTCATGTCTGAATAATAAATAAAAATAACTTGTAGATATGTGCATTTTACGGCCAAATTAAATTAAAGCAGTGTTACAATGTAAACAAACTACCCCTTTTTAACATCTTCAAGGTTTGACAATACAGGTTTTGACCAAACCCTGGATTAACAGACTTAATGATAGTGTGACCAGTGCCATCAGCAGAGCAGGACATGCTTACCCTTCCAGAGCACCTAATGTCACTCCTGATTTTTATGAGAGTTCACACTATCGTGAGTTTTTGTTTCTACACTTTGTGGTTGTCTCATGTTTGTTTTTTTCTCGGATCTCATTTTTTCCATGTCTTTATAATAGCCATATCCCTTATTCCCTTTGCATTCTACTGTATTTGTCTGAATTCAGTTGGATCAAACCAAGGATCGATTCAATAAATGTGTCCCTACCTGGCCTTCTTGACCAATCAAATGCAGTGATGTTGTGATTGATTCATTGTTTGTGTCTATATCAATAACTGGCAGTTCCTTTGTAAAAAGATGACAATATGCCAAATTGTGTATAAATGTACACGATATTTTGTCTTTTCCCATCCACATTTGATGACACTGTGTTTTCTTTAACACAGAAGCTGATATACACATCACAAACTTAAGGTGGGAACAGATTTATTGACTTGGTTCTAATATCCAAAGGCAATCACATGTATAATATCATCTTAAAATTTGATAATAATGTGTCCATTAGAACAAAAGTTATTTTGTCGTCTGACGTCAATGTGGAAGACACCGATGCCTGCAAGATACCATAAAAATATAAAAATCCATCTCTCTGCAACCCTGAATTTTGAAACTAATGACCTCAAAATATCAAAAGAAAACTTTGTCAGGCCTCCATAAAATGAAAGCGGTACATGTAAATATAATAGTAGGACAACTTACTTTTTCTTTTGACCTCTAAAAGATGACCTTGGAGTCATACGATGATCATGTCCTTGTCTGTACATATTACTCTTAGACCTGATATTCCTTCTCAAAAACAATACAGCAAATAAAATAACCCCTATTGCTACTATAGAGGCTATCACTCCTCCAATAACTCCACCATAACTACTCTCCTCTGTCACAGAACCTATAAAATAATGAAAAGAATGTTGTCAATGGAATATTAATGCAAAAATAATGCAAAACCTGTACTAAAATGGATATACACATTCTATCATATCTACCATAATATCCAAATGATGAAATGATAGGATGCATAGAATAATGGCTATATGATGAAAGGATTACATAAATTGAACATGAACTTTGAATGAATGAATGAATGAATGAATTGGTGAATTATGTATGGAATAGATGGCTTACTGGTGAATGGAATGAATGAATGAATGAATGAATGAATGAATGAATGAATGAATGAAGAATGGAATGAGTGAATGAATGACAATATGAACACTTCGACCGTTATTTTTTCTGTAATTGGACAAGCTGTTATGTTGAAGGGCTGTACTGAAAATATAACTACATCATGCTGAAATTGTCAAACAAAAGTTAATTTTGTTACTGTAATATAAGAGAAAAGAAACCACAATACAGAAACATATCATGAACAAATAAAGAGATATAGAGTAAACGTACATGGGACAAAATCCATATAAATACATGGCAAGACTAAGCAAATGGAACAAAGCTTTCATTGCTGTTCTTCATCTTGAAGTTACCTTTTATCTAATTAAGGTATAATAATGGCATACAAACATGGCCCTCATAAAAGGTGAATATCGGAAAGTGTCAATGGACTTTTGGTATATGGCTAAACCAAAGGGAAATAACCCTAATGCAAATGATTTAGGATATTCATCAATTCTGTTGGCTTTAATTATGTTCACACATTGAAAATAGTATTTACAATTTTTCCCTATACAGGAAAAACATTCAAAATATATGAATGGAAAATTGGTTCACTGGACATTTTAAATTTCCATGGTTATGCACCATTTGTACCCTAAGGGGCAAAACAGATCTGGATTATTCCATATTATAATAGATTAGCCAACAGAATTTTTAGGTATATTAATTCCTTTAAGTGTGTCAGGTTGTAAATAAATTGTACTAAAAATGATATATTATTCACTCTGTAGATCACTCAAAATACACATATGTAAACTCAAAATTTCAAGTACTACATGTATGTGTGTAATAAGATGATGTGGACAGATATCTAGTTAAATAGTATTTAAGTCTGATTAACAGTTTGAAAGAGTTGAGGATCCAAAACTGACAATGCAAGTCAACAAATTCTAATCCTTGTGCCTTGATTCTGCTTACAGCAGGCAACATAATATACAAATGATTTGATAAGTTTTTTTATTTTTGATTATATATCTACCTTCTTTTTGTGATGGAGTCACTCTACCTAAAGTTAGTTTCTGTTTAGGTTGTCTGACCCACAGGGATGTTAAATTATTACATAATACCAAGTACATGCATGTTAAATCTTACCTGTCCTGAATGGAGCTGAGTACACAGTGTCAGCATATCCCCCATTAGTATAAGCTCGCAACTTAAAATAATATTCCGTATTTGGTCTTAGAGGCCCATTACAATAATGGGGGTCTTTACAGTTTGTTTCACTTCCTATTATAAATACTTTACTGTCTTTTTCTGTCACACTCCTCTTATGAATCCTTAAATGACCATCACATGTAGATTCCGGGACAAAGAAATCGGAGCAATTTACGATAGCTTGGTACGCCTTAACTGACGGATCATTCTGATGTGCTTTCCATCCTGGCAGTGTGTTAGTATTAATATCGACATCTTTACTCGTAGATACAATGATAGTACGCTGGATGATTCTTCCATAGGTTTCAGCAAAGGCTCTCGTAAAATTTACTGGAATTGTCGTTTGTGTTACCGATAAGTCTTTTGCTGGTTTAGGTGCAGCCATATCTGAACTTATGCCATCTTTTAGTATTGGGTCTAGTAAAAATATTAGTACAGTAAGATAAGAAAATTAATACAGAGGGAAATTTAGTACTTTGCATGCACAACAATCAAATAAAATGTTCCCTCAATAACCTGTCATCTCCATTTTTTATGTTTCACCAATGAATTCAGATTTTGTACTACCAGTTGACACATTTTGCTTTAAAGCGCACACATAAATCTTTTATTCTGTGCAATTGATAAAATTTGCAGGTAACTTTTTAAAAACAGGCATTGCTCAATTTCCATAAGAGGTTTCCTGCCATTTTATATTTTCCAAGTGTTACATATAGGAAAAACAGATTCTCATTTCAGCTATGTCGCGATTTAACAATATTTCACCACTTTTTCAGTAAAATCTGTATTTAAAAAATTTACAATCTTGATAGAAGAAATACAATTTATTTCTAAACCATCTTATGGAAAATCTTTATGCATCTTATACTTAATAAATGTAATTTTTGTAGGTTACAAAAAATTTCTCAATTTCTTTAAGAATTTCAAATTTTCCATATTCATCTTAAATACAATGAGTAATATGCCGTGAAAGGCATTATCAATTTCAAAAACATCAAAATTTGGCACATGAAAAAATATAACAACATTTAGAGCTTGTTGAAATGCCAACATGTTATGATAAAATTCTGAGATAAAGAGACATAACATGGAATAGAAAAATTAGTAATCAATTCATTAAAAAGTTTTACATATCCTTAAATATAAATATTATAATAAAATGTTACATTAGCATGCAAGTTTTGAATTGAATTAAGATAATCAAACTTTTATATTCTAATTTAGTCTGTGTGAAAATACATACTAAATGTATGTTTATAATGTATGCATTGTACATGTTTATGCAGTAATGTACATGAATTCAGGCATTTATTCAATACTTTTTGAAAAAAATAAATCTGTCACTTTAATTTGTTATGCTTCATAAATATATTTCTTACCTCATTTTGCAACTGTGTTTTCTCATTTCAATGGAATATTATTCATGCCCATTAGTACTGGGTTATCGTTTATTTTGATAAGTAAATCTGACACCGAGGACGTACAATTGTTCATGGGGTTTCAATTTTTGTGGATTCATGGATTGCTAAAACCACAAAATTAAGTTCCAAACAAAATGCATTTCCCCTATTAAGTTTTAATGCATAGAATTCCAAACCATGAATTTTAGTACCCTTGAAATAGTGATATTTATGAAAACCACGAAAATTGATGTCCACAATTAAAGTGTACTTCCCCAGGAATTTAAAATGTAGTTAATTATCATATGCGCCTACTTTATTGATCATTGCTCCGTTAGACTGTAAAAACATTGCTCTACTTACTGTATGTTCTCATTGTTATAACAGTCTGTTCTGGTAATCCATTAGCTACTGTCTTGGCATAAACCTGACAAATATAAAACTATCATTTTTATTTGCCTTTTTACTTTGCACTTTCTACAGGTACTTGTATAGTTTTATGGCTAACAAAACTAACCAAGATTCAGAAAACTAGGTTTTTCTCAGGAAAACTAAGTTTTGCTGATAAGAGCTATTCCATTAAAAAGGATGGACTAGGGTCAGAAGGCAGAAATGAAAATTCTTGTTGGGTTCCTGTCAATTTTGTATCTTATTGCTATACTGATATTTGTCAATTACCCTTGGTTGTGGGGGTAGAATTGCCTTCCGACCCTGGTATATGCATTTTAATGGAAAAGTCCTAAGAAACTTTTAGTTTTCTGACCGAAACTCTATTTCCATAAACAAACTGAAAGTTCTTGCAAAGAAAAACCAATTTTCTCGAAGTTTGGTGTTTGCATACCATAAATATTACATAATTTGAAATTTTCTCATCAGTACCTTACAGTCTGGCATTAAATGATTAAAAAAATATGTTATAGAGAAAAAATTTGTAAAGGTTCCATGGAACCTAATGTATCGCCCACTCAGTACATTGTCGTAATTTAGCCTATAATTAGATGTGGTTGCTAGGTAGAATTTCAAGAAAATAACTGGTCTCTGAAAATTTCATACCCAAATTGGAATCAAATATTTTTGTACAATGACTATTATCAATGAAATGTATTTAAAAAAATATGGTTGCTAAGTAAAATTCCAGAAGATAACTGGTCTTTCAGAGTTTCATGAAATTTACCAAAACTGTAATCCTGGATTTTGGAAATTTCACTATTGAAAATAATTATTCATACTGTAAGGAATTGAAAAAGATACAGTTGCTAGGTAGAATTCCCCAAAATAATAGGTCTTTGAGAGTTTCAGGAAATTTACCAAAATTAGAATCAAAGATTTTTGAAATCTGACTTTTGCAAATGATCATTATAACTGTAAGGATTTGAAAAAGATATGGTTGCTATTAAGGTAGAATGCCCAAATATAACAGATGTTAGAGAGTTTCAGGAAATATCAAAGATTTTTGAAATTTGACTTTTGCAAGTGATCATTATAACTGTAAGGGATTGAAAAAGATATAGTTGCTAGGTAGAATTCCCAAAAATAACAGGTCCTAGAGAGTTTCAGGAAATTTACCAAAATAGGAATCAAAGATTTTTGAAATTTGACTTTTGCAAATGATCATTATAAGTGAAAGGAAATGAAAAAGTTATGGTTGCTAGGTAGAATTCCAAAAAATAACTGGTCTTTGAGAGTTCCAGGAATGTAAACCAAAATTGGAATCAAAGTTTTTTGAAATTTTATTATCAAAAATATTTGTTTGATTCTAATGTATTAAAAAAGCATTGTTGCTGAGAAGAATTTATAATAAAGGGCTACGCCAAGCGCAGCATGATACGACCGC
>MJUU01061515.1:19786-39442 GCA_002080025.1 Modiolus philippinarum | reverse complement strand
GCTCAGAAATGTTTTGAATGTTTTATAAATAAAGACAACTTATCGGAATAAATGAACTGCAGCTCATCGTTTTCTATGCGTAGTTATTTTTTCCAAATAGTATGATCAAAAGACCTTTTTATTCTCATCAATCAAACATCTTGACCTGGATCTAAAGAGAATCAATATAGCTTATTATGACAATCAAAAAGGTAGTGAGTAACGTTTTCAAACCTGTCTCAACTGCAGTAAGCGACAAACTTTATTTTTGTGTTTCTGCTTTACAGAATTGATTTAGCCGTATATGTCACAATCAATGCCAAGTCTGTTGGTATACACACTAGGACTGCATCCAAATATGTTAACAATTAGTTTGAATGTTCCATAAATACTGTCAATTGTATGTTTCAATTGATATTGTCGAAACGGAACATTCCGAAATGATATTCAAAGAAATTCGTGTGTACTTTATTTCTATTCCAGTTTAACTACGTTTTAAACATCCGTTTAGTAAAATCTGTACAAAAAAAAAAAACCAAACAAACAACAAAAAACAAAAACAAAAAAAAACAAAACAAAAAACAAAACAAAACAAAACAAAATTAAAAACAAACACAAACAAAAAACTAAACTTGAAACAAACGAAAAATAGATCTGCCACGACTTAATGAAAAATAGTCTGCCACGACTTAATGAAAAGTACATAAGACCCGATCATAGTTAGATAATCTTTCTGGGAATGGGTTCAATCTTTTTAAAAAGGGAATCTTTAGACCTTTTAAAGGAGACGTTTCTTTTCTGTCAGTTTCTGCCAAACTAAAATCTGTCAGTTTCTGCCAAACGTAAAGGATACACTTGCACATTTAAACAGCATTTTATAAGTAATATACATATCAGAACAATTGATATTTGCACTGAATTCAAAAGCATCATGGCTATTTGTCGTGCAGTTCGTTGACACCGAAAAAAAGCTATTTAAATGAAAAATGAGAACGCTATAATGCATTTTTGAAATTACTTTATTTGTACAGGGCTTACCAGAATACTTAAACTTGATCAAACACGTGAAAATCTCGGGTTATCACAGAACATCATTAGAGTTTGTGAAATTTCATCTGATGTATAACAAACTTCAAGATCTTTTTTTGTCTTATACTTTACATTCACAACAAAATTGCCCATTAACCTCGTATACCCTCATTAACCTTGTATTCTTATATCTGGAAAAATGTGACCTTTTTTGAAGTTCGTTTTAGAAAAAGCTTCTGTCGTCGATGTCATCGTCCTATTTCCTACTGAAGTTGATTTGTATCGCCATCCTGTGTATATTTAATGTCTTATTTAGCCGCTTTGGATTTTCTCATAAATATAGTTTTTTTAGTGTGTTAGGAACTGTCTCGCATATTATTTGTTTCTGTAGGTAGGAATGCTGATTCTCTACTACTGACTTCGAAGAAGATCTACACTATGTCTTTTATACATTTTGGTTTACTACAATAGGATATTGTTATTCCCGTACTATATAGACTGTTTAACTGTTTCTCATAGCAGCTAAACGGAATTTACATCAGAATTAAAAAGTTTTTATTTACTACTGGTCCTTACCTTGTGTTCCTAATTCGGGTCATATGTCCGTCTTTTTTGTATTTATAATAAATTATAAATCTCACTTAACTTCGGCATTTAGTCATGAATTGTTGTTTGTGATGAAAAAACTATTGCTTAACTCAGTGGTATAAGGAGTGAATCAATCAATTTATAATCTGTTTTCAAAAATGCCACTAGAGGAGAGAATAACTGAATGTACTGGTAGTTTGAAAATTGAAAACATAATGAACGAGAACAAGAAACACCCAGCTTTATTTTTTTCAGCATTTGTGTTCATGATGCTTTCGCAAGATACACGGTGAACAAAGACTTAAACGATATACGAAAATCTATAATTTGCACAAAGATCTGCAAAACTTCATAGCGAAAAAAAAAATGTACAATGTATTACGATTTAGGTAGATAAAGCCATTTACCAGTTATACAGAAGGACGATTGCTTAAGTAGAGAAAAATAAGCATACACACAAAAAAAATGCAATGTGAAGTCCAAGAGAGCAGTCAGATAATTAATTGTTAAAATAACAACATATTGATGGGTTTATTTGTTTTGTGCAAATTGTAGGGAAATGTGATCTTTGTAATTCAGGAAAATATTGTATTTAAAATTCTAATTAATTTGGTATACAAACTCAACTTATTTTTCTTTATGGTCAATTAAGCTTGGATGAAAGTGTGTAGTTCCCACTGTTCTAGTGCCTTTTGTGCAAAGAGACGATTTTGTTTCACCAATACTTGTGTAAAATTTTCTGGATTTCATCCAGCTTGCAAGCAACAAATAAATGAAACGTTTTCATCAAAATAGGATCAGTTCAATATGTTTTAACTTTTAATTTGTGGAAATCATATATAATTATTTTCCTAATCTATGATAATTAGTACTGCCGAATATCAATTTAAACCGACTGGTCCTAGAGCATTATCTTATAGCAATGGAAAAAAAGACAACATATTAAAAAAAAACAAAAATGAAATAAAAGCAAAATACGAATAAAAATCAACAAGAAAAAAACCGCGCGCACACACACACACACACAAAACAAAAACAAAAAAGACAATCCCCCTAAACAATCTCCAATCGAAACAATGGAAAACTGGTACAAACAAACAAAAATGAAGAAAAAAAAACTAATGAATAAAAGTGGTAGAAATTACATCCTTTGAATATTATAATTTTTAACCATTTCTTTGATCTTCTTTTTTTGTTTAATGGTTGATAAAGACACATTCAAAGTTGTGCCTTAATCTGCTTGAACAAAAGTTTTATAATGAAGGGCAATTATGCTTTCAAATATGTAGCATCAATGTCGTTTACTTATAATTTCTTTGGTTTAGTTCTTCACACTTTCGTATGACGTCATAGTCAGTAGTGTGACATTCAAATATGATGACGTTATGCTCAAACCGTCCATCAAAAATTCAAATTACATTATCTGTATAATTAATCACTCTATTATATTTCCACTCCCTGAATACGCGCAGTACATGACAGTACTCCTTTTCATTTATAAAAAGGACATATATGTCCATGTGGTAGCGGTCCGGTGGTGGACACATATGTCCGTGTGGCAGCAAGAGGGAAATATGCAGAAACGAAATTAACAGTAACTTCGGTATTTTGTTATTTACTACCATTGGACCGATGCCACTGCTGGTGGACTGTTAGTCCTCGAGGGTATTCGCCAACCCAATAGCCAGTACATCGATGCTGGCCCGACAACCGATTACATTTAGAAACTTTCAATATCTAAATTTAACAAAATTTTGTTTAAAAATTAAGGAGTATTTCCCTCATGCACAGCTCTGTCCGTAGCTGAATTCTGGCTTTTCTATTTATAGCATATTTATCCCCGCACTTTCTGAAGAAAGTTCGGGGATACTGTTTTCGCCTCCGTCTGTCCGTCTGCCCGTCCGTCCGTCTGTCCGCCCGTCTATCCGTCTGTCCGAAACGATGTGACGCGAACTTCTCCTACAGTTTGGAATTAGGGTTTTAATTTTGTTATAGAATTGTTGCACATTTGTTGCAGATGCGCAATAAGCTTTCGGATATTTGAAATCGGTGTTAAGGCAAACAAGAGGCCCAAGATGTCGATTGTGACACATGTTGCATGTGACGCGAACTCCTCCTTCAGTTTTGGATTTAGGGATTAAATTTTGTTGTAGAATTGTTGCACATAGTCTGCAGATTCTCAATAAGCTATCGGATTTTTTTTATCTTTATCTTGATGCAAACAACCAAGATGACAATTTTGACAGAGGCCCAAATATATGAATTTTGACACATGGACGCAAACTTATCCTATATTTTTGATTTAGGGGTTAAATCTTTATGCAGAACTGTGGCATATAGTCTGTAGATTTGCAATAAGCTTTTGGAATTTTGGTTCCGGTTCCAACTTTGGTAAATTTCCTGAAATTGTCAAAGACACATATTTTTTGAAATATTGGCATATTATCTTATATTCTGACAAGTGTTTGGTAAAAAACAAAATTCTGAAAACTTAGGATATAGGTGGTTCTAATTTTGGTAAATTTCCTGAAAGTCTCAAAAACCATTTATTTTTTGGAATTCTACCTAGCAACCGCACTTAAGTTATTTGTGTAGTCTAGGAAAAACATTTTCATCAATTGGATTTCAAAAATATTTGCTTCCAATTCTGGTAAATTTCCTGAAAGTCTCAAAAACCACCTATTTTTTGAAATTCTACGTAGCAGCTGTATTTAAAATGTTTGTGTAGTTTAGGACAAAAATTTTCCTCAATTGGATTTCAAAAATATTTGATTCCAATTTTGATAAACTTCCTGAAAGTCTCAAAGACCACTAATTTTTTTTTTTTTTTTGAATTCTACATAACAACCGTACTTAGATTATGTGTGTAGTTTAGGACAAACTTTTTCATCAACTGGATTTCAAACAATATTTGATTCCAATTTTGGTAAATTTCCTGAAAGTCTCAAAGACCACTTATTTTTTGGAATTCTACCTAGCAATCGTACTTAAATTGTTTGTGTAGTTTAGGACAAACATGTTCAACAATTGGATTTCAAAAATTTTGATTCCAATCTTGGTAAATTTCCTGAAGGTCTCAAAGACCAGTTATTTTTTTTTGGAATTCTACTTAGCAATCATATATCCTAAAATTCTGTGAGTAAAAATAACGACTATCAATAGTTTGATTTCAAAAATATTGAAAAAAGATTTGTGCCCAGGGTGTATAACAACGGTTTTCTATGTCAAACAGGGAGTGTGGGGATAACATCTAGTTGTTATTTGTTGTCTCTCAGCTTTTACACGTATTTCGGTTGATGGACTTACAAATCTTATGATTCGATCTGCGCTGAAGAGAAATAGGTTGTCAAAATGCGCATATGCAGAAACAAAATTAACAGTAACTTCGATATTTTGTAATGAATAAAACAAAGAAATGGAACAACGCTTTCATTGATATGGACACAATAAACAGAATGGTCAAAATAACATTTGGAAATTACAAAAAATAGAATGCCAAATTTTGGAAGTATCATAGTGTATCCACAGGAGATTTTTTCTCTAGAAAAAGTACACCATAACTGAGATATATACAGCTTTGATATCCAAGTTACATTACCATTCAACGGAGACCTAAAAGATGGAGAGCATTTGAATGATATTTAGCTACTTATAAATCTTTTATCATTTAATCTTACCATGATATAATAAATTTGCCAAGATTAAGAACAACAATACAGGCATTTATGTTGGCGCCGATCTCAACCCCCCACCCCCCTGACTTCCATCTTTTTTGCATATTTGACGTCTGGAATACTCCTAAAAGAGTTGCCGTATGAAATTCCATTTTGGGACAGAAAGGACACAAAGCGTAGTCGCCCGTGAGAGTTCTGGGGCATGCCAATTTTTGCAATCAAATATTGATGTTTCTGAAAAATTTTTAAATTTATTGACAACTCGATTGTTAAATCCAGTGCTGATATAGAAAAAAAACATTATTACAATTCATTAGTTTATTATATATTGTTTGACAATTATACTGCAAAAATTATATTGAATGGGTAATAACAAAATTACCGAATGCAGTTGTCAAAAGCCTATATCTGTGTGACGAAAACACAAATCAGGTCAAAATCACCGGCAAAATTGTCCACCACAATGGTCCTGACTTGTTACAGGCATTTCAAAAGAAATGGTGGGTTAAACCGGTTTTATGGCATGCCAAACCTCCCCTTCAATTGTGGAAAGTAGCCACAACGAAATTTGCCGCAACTTTTCTCCAAATATCTTTTTTAGTAAATGTTAAAGGATGACATGGCATACACCAATGGAAAGCTAATTTTTTGCCGCTTCATGCCATGCGTTACCATAATCTTAAAACAAAAGGTTAAAAGGTTTTTCATTACCCTTCTATGTTATTTTAACAGAACATTTGAGTCGAAAACAGCGGGAGTATACCTGGTTAACTGAACACCTGTTTTTATTGTTATTATGCCCTGGGGTCTATCGATTATAACCAAAACACGTGGGTCGGGAGTTAATCTCGGAGAAGCAAAAAAATAATTATGTAATTACTTGACAAAGTGTCGACAAAAACTTTTTACATGTAAACAAATTCATTTTAATAATAGTAATTGGTAACGGGATATTGGTTCTGCAAATCTTATTCTCAGATTTGCCGAAACATTTTTATGTAAAAGTAAACAAATCAAAATTCTATTTGTTCATTGGCCACCCGAATAAACAAGAAACAAGCACCCTATTTGCAAATAAGTAATCCATCGGCAATCCATTTAGTGTCTTTTCTTTGGTTTGTCGGTTTGCGTAAATTCCCACGTCGAATTTCTTTAAAATTGGAGTGAAATTAACATGAAGGTCTATGGAAAACATTTTTATTTGAACTTTGATTATTTTGGTAAATATGCCAATAGCAGCGGCAAAAAATTAGAAAATGATACATATATGTTTTATTTAAAACAAAATAGCTACAGCGATTTAAGCTGCGTCAAATTTCGTTGAGGGGGGTCTTTGTTGTGCGTACTTTAGTGTCCGGTAGTAACTCAAATCGATTGCTATTGAAAGGTCGTAGACAGTTAAAAATGATCCTAGAATGAAAAATATCATTAATATATGCTTATGTAATGATTCACTTATCAAGCTTAAGTGTAGGACAATGTAAGAGGAGGTTTCCTACGAATGGTACGGACCCAGTTTGCTAACGATTCCGTTTTTTGTCAGTATCTATGTATATAGATACCAGTATACAGTTATCGACTGGTTCGAGGACAACAGCTGTTTTGTTAGACACGAAGACCGAACTGTTGCACCGAGGCCGATTGTCAGAGAAACCAGTCTATAACTGTTTTGTTATACCTCCAAGGGAACAGCTGATATCATGCGTAATCAAGTGACGTCGTTAACCAATGGAATGAAGGACTACAGGCAACAGTTCATCAGCGGGCAACAGTTCAAAAATTGTTGACCGGCACCAGTCTTTTCCGACACAAATTGATAAAAAACAGACCAAATGTTAATCATGTTATGTAATATGGCTATATAGAAAAAATAAATAAAGATGTATAAAAATTCAGAATATGTAGACAGTCACCTGAAAGAAGGGCTTTGCTGTCGGCCCAGGCATATATTCTCTTTATTTTGGACAAATATAACCTTGAACAGATGAAAGGGATTTGTCACTAAAATATTTTTCTATATCATGTCTCCACTAAATTGTCGCCGTATTTTAGAGTATTTGTCTGTTAAAATCATGGTAAAAATGCGACCACCTGAAAAGGGTTCATTTTAGGACCGATTTTAATGCAAGATGTATCGTTTTAAAGACAAAAATCAAAGTAACAAAAGTGAAGATACAATAAGATTAAAAGGCCAGTAAGGAAAATCCAAAACACCAACTGGCATAACAACGCGTACGCCAGACAGCAAAGGAGAAATAGCTACCCCCACTGAAAGGAATACTAAACAGTTAGTCAAAGGATTTTGAATGGCTAGAATCACATCGAAGATTAAAATACCGAAGACTTGGAAACATCTGACTCTATGTTTGGCTCGGAACATGTGACCTAACATCCAAAAACAAGAAATATATAGCCTAACGTCTGAAAACAACTCGGCGATAAAGAAAGCAAATTCATATCTATGTAAAATCCGAGACCACGTTCATAAGTTCCCGCCTTCAAAGTTACATTGTTGGAATTCCTACCTACTAAATAGTTAAATACAACAAAAAAGGGACATAAAAACCCTAATGAATTTGGCGATCCAGATAAACAACTAGAAGACCAAGTGTACAAATTAAATAAACACTTATTGTTTTGTCTTTGTTTTTCTCTGTAGCCGTTTTTGCCATGTTTTTGGACGATTTTTGTAGTCATCGCTTCCCTTGTTCCTTCGGTATTCTTTAACATATACATTTAACTATCATATTGTTGAAGGAGACAAATCACGGAGCATTAAATAACATATCTCATATCTACTGCCTCTTTACTTTATCATAATTTATCATAATTGACGAAAATATAAGTTAATAAAGTTTGTAAAACAATATCATCAAAAATATCCCTTCTTTATAAATTAAAATCATATTTGCCGACACATGTTAGACTATTATTTTACAATGCATACATTTTGCCTTATATTGATTTTTGCAGCTCTGTTTGAGGGAATTTACCTAAACAAGATTCAGATAGAATCATTAAACTACAGAAGAGAGCTGCAAGGATTATTCTTGAATGTGACATTTCAGTATCCTCACAATTTATGTTCACTTCTTTGAAATGGCTTCCTTTTACAGAGCGGGTTAAATATCAGAAAGCTATTCTAATGTACAAAATTGTTAATGAAATGGTACCTGATTATTTGTGATATTATAAATACTTACAGCTTAAGATCTAAATCCAAAAACAATTTTTTTATACCGATACCAAATACAAATGTTTACAAAAATCATTTCATTACATAATAGAACAACTTACCAACTGATTTAAAAATATCTAAAAGGTTAGACATATTTAAGAAAAAATGTTTCAATTATTTTTTGTCAAGTTCTTAATGATCTATTATATATTTATTATTGTTTGTTTTATATGTATGTCATACTTAATATTGTTATATATTAATTGTTGTAAATATATTGATATTTAGAGGGCCCCAATGAAAATTAGACAATATCTAATTGGGTTACCCTCTTTAAACAAAGATTTTATTATTATTATCATTATTATTATTACTTATCATATTGTTAGCAGGAGACAAAGAATTAAACCCAGGACAAACAAGAGCAAACATTTTACCATGTGATCTATGTGCTCGACCAGTAACTTGGTCAAATGATGGGGTCTGCTGTGATTACTGCAGAATATGTCATCATTGCTCATGCATGGAACGCTGAACCTAGGACTATGAACTCTTACAACGATCAAACGTACAGTGTGCTGCAAATATGACAGCATAAATGTAACAACATTTACATACTAGTATCACTCGTACAAGATAGAAAACACCATCTACTATGGACAACTCACTACTGATATATCGTAAGCGAATTCTTTGATGTCAAATTTTAGCCCTCTACGAACTAGTAGCCATAAACCCAACAACGAAACCTTAAACAGAATACATAAGACAAACAGTTCCAGAAAATCTATCGATTCAAAGTCACACGACCAAGCGTTCAACTTACCAAACAAAAGAAATATTAGAATAATGACCACAAACTGTAAAAGCAGCAAAGATAAAACTGCAGAATAGCAAACGACCAAAGAATATGTTAAACCAGACATTATAACAGAAACTGAGTCTTGGTTTAAAGGCATAAGCCAGTTAAAAACACCTTTAAAGACACCATCAAATTATCAGAGGCCTATCCGGAAAATTAAACAGCAATTAGAAATAACAGGTACTGGAGAGGGAGGCGTATTCACACCCACCCACAACAGCTTAATTAGTTTGTACCGAATGCCGCAATATGGAAAAAAAGAAGGGAAACAGGGAATGTGTCAAAGAGACAACGACCCAAAGGGGAGTAATAACAACTCAAAGCCACCATAAACTCTTCAATGAATGGTGAGGAAACCCCACACCCAACGGCAGGTCGGAGTCGGCCCCTAAATAAAGAGTAATCAAGTTCAGCGAAATAAACATCATCCTAGACTCATATATACTTAAAGTAAACTAACTAGAAAACAGACAAGACACACAAAGGCTTAATAAATTTCCTGACTTAGGACAGGCGCAAACCTGCTGCAGCGGGGTTAAACTAGTATTATTGGGCACAAACCTTCCCTCTAGCCAATGTGATAAATAAAAATACAATAGTAACGTCAGCATCAGGACTGAGTCAATTGTGAAAAATTATACTGAAAGAACTAAATATACAGACATAAACATGAAATCACAAAAGACTACTAGGCCAGCTCCAGACACAATACAAACTGATGTTCACTAAGCGTGAATAAGAATGACAAAATGATGCACGATCTTCTATATGCCTCACAGGAACACCAATACTATTAAAGAATTAAACAAGTCCTTACATCAAGCGGAACAGCAACATCATACCAGCTGGCGACTTGAACTGCTCAGACATTAAATGGAATATCCTTAGTTGAAGAAATTAAACTTGAAGTTAATTTCAAAATATAGATGTATAATTTTTATTAGGGAATATATTAGAATACTGGAATTTGATTACAAATTATATGGAAAAAAAAATGTCAAGATCAAGAAATATATTGGTGAAATATAATTAGGATATACTATATACTTATATTGTTATGTCATATTATTGTAAATACATCGGCAAACGAATGCCGAAGCAAGCAAAATAATTTTAAATCTTCCCTGGGCTATCAGTGGAGTGAAACAGGGTACACCAAGATAGGCTTGGACTCTTGATAATGTTTGTAACAAGCAATTTTCTGAAATCTTGTTATTAAAAAAAAATCAAAATATGCTAAAAATGCAAAATGATGAAAAAATAAATATGCAATATAAATTCTGCATATTTATCCTCAAATTGAAGTTTAGCTTAATATTCAAGCCTATCCACTACAAAATTTTCATTTTCTGACCGCCCTCATCCCATCAGGAACGACAACACAATTTATTACCCTTATTTTTTCTTTATAAAAATACAGAGATGAAAACGATTTCTTCATGAGATTTGGTTTACATACAATATAACCTTAATGACAAAATTGTCTCAGCCAAATAAATCCTTGCGGGTGACTTTTTTTTCAACTCGATGTACCCCTTTTTCAAAAGCTGAGGCGTAGAAAACAGTGTAAAAATACACAAAATTATTAAAAACAACGAACATGAATAACGAAAAAGTAAGGGATGTGTGTAATTATGTTCTCGTTTCGCCTATGTAAGTGTACTTTTATAAAACATTTTAAAGACATAAGAATATAATTTGTCAAGAAACTTGTTCTTGAGAGAATCTCTCAAATGGATACGCTATCACACTTTAACAATTTTTGTTTTTTTTTATCTAAAATTGTTATTCTGACCACCTGTTTATTGTGCCCACATATGCCAAGTTTTCTTACAATTAGCTCGATAAGTGCCCTGTGGTTGTTTAAATGTTGTGGTCGTCTTCTGTCGTCTTTTTAACGGGCAATGGATGACAGTGATTGTAAGAACACTTTGCCATTTCAGTTTATGTTTGCTGACGATCCCGCATCCATGGATCATTAGGAAAAAAAACATGGATGTACCGTTGCTCGACAATTAGCAAAGAATTCCGCTCAAACCGGTGCTAGGGGCCGTCTTGAACTTGCTATGAGGTATGAGTAAAGCTCATTGTTGAAGCCTCATAGTGACTTCAAGATGAAGAACAACAATAATCGTTGTTCCATTGCTTATTTTTACAATGTATTTGTAGAGACTTTGTCTCATTTGCATTTCATTGTTAATGTTAATTATAAACCAAGTTTCATAAAATTATGAATTTACATCAAATCAATTATCGGCCTTTTCCCCCCTCTACTTTCCACTTTACTTCTTGGATATTTATATCATACAATATTACTATATTCTTTGTTTTCGATGGATCAACATGTACGTGTTATAGACGCTATTATATAGATATTTTAAACAAGCCATAAATTAACATTGAGTTTCAAATTGAATGGTGCACTCTAAATTTTTATCACTTTGGCATTATGATTGAGTAGAACAGTGTGAGAAATAAAAAAAATTAGGATAAAATCATGTAGAATATAGATAAAATATTAAATGTTAATCAACTTAAGGAGTAACTGTTCTCTAAGTGGTACCAATCCTTAGTATCACATTGTTCAATCCATGAAATTGCAGGGAATTCATTTACGCCAAACGCCACCCAACAAGATAAAGTGTGTTCTCATTGCATCGGTATTTCAACGTAATAATGATGCCATCTTGAAAAACTGTGGTTCCCAGTATGCAACACTTTTGAAGTATAGGTTTTGAAATACTCGTTTTGTAAAACTAAAAAAAAAGACAGATGAGAGTCTATTCACCAGAGTTTAGACAATACCTTTTTTCATGGGGTCTTTTTGAGGCTCATAATTAGATAATTTTATGTCAAAGTGTCGCAAGCCGTGAAACCCTTGACTGCAAGGTCACATAATTGTTTTCTTTGTCTCAGCTGTTGTTTTAGGTACACATATAAAAAAGATCACATTAGGAGATTTGCTACTCGTATTTTGGTACATGTTTTTCTGTCAGATTTTCGGACTTCTCTAGTTTTATCCATTTAAAGAGTAATAATGTTTTACGCATGAACCCCTTTCTTACTTACATACTTTCATTGTATACACCTTTATGAGTATTCTTATAAATTTTCATCAAATCCTATTTATATTGTCATACATTCATGGTAAAACATTGCTTATGTTAATACTATGAAAAATAAAGAGGAGTTCAGTTTCTCGCCAAATCCTTTATCGTTTATATTTCAAAAACAAGATCAACAACCTATTTTTTTCTCGATTAAGTAGCTTTTTCAACTTTTTTTTCAAGTTCACATTTATCCTCCCTAAGGACCATTAAAGGTAGTCATTCACCTTCAATGTTTATCTCAAGCTCACATTAATGCCTTGTCAATGAAATTCCCTGGTATAAAGGCTTTGTCTTTTGACTTTGACTTTTGGTATAAAGAATAAGTGTAGATCACTCAAACATGCGTCACGAGCTATTGGTGATGACCCTTTACTAAAAACTGCTACGCCATTGTCTTGTCCGGTATGTTTAAAAAAAAAATTTTTGAGAGGCCGACTTTCAATATTTTGCATCTAAATAAGTAACTCCAAGGTGACGTTTATCAAGGTATCGTATTAGCTGTCTCATAAACCAACCTTGCGGGAAAGGATTCGAAGTGAAATGTCCAGGACGTTATGAAGAATTCACTGCCAATCTTTACGGGTTGCAGCCCAGTCAGAATACACAATCGAAACAGAAATAGGAAACGCCACCACAGACGGAGATGTGAGATCAGCTACTGGTATAGATAATGCTACAAGAGCTTTTCATCCATTGTAGTAAGTAAACAGACTCTCCGTCCACATCTGGGACAGAAACAGATTCTGGCATCAATGAGAGCACTGGACAGCGATGATATGTTTCCAGGTAGAACAAAGCACGAAAAACAAGAACTGAAGAAAATATTTTGCCTGGACGTGAAATACAGAAGTGCAATGGAAGTACAAAAAGTAGGCAGTACAATGTGCCATCAGTGTGAACCTGCCGTATAATGTCAATTTTGCCGGAAACATGAATGCCAGACTGTCATCAGGAGTACACAGAACAAAACTTCAGCTTCACAAAAATATGAACATTTTGGTATCAACTTGTGTGAACAGAGTTGTACTTTCCTGACCAAAATGGATAAGAAAAGATTCCATCTACAAGCAGAAATATGAGAATAGACCAAAAGTGAAAACGTCGACTGCAGCAAAGTGTCCAGAAACTGTAAGAACACATTTCATACAAAGAAATGCACAAAGCCATGGCAGAGCCATAACAAAATTTCCTTTGAAATTATTCCTGCCCTACAGTTACATGGAGACTACTATAAGAAGAAGATGTCATCTTTAGCCATATAAAGAAAAACAAAAACAAAGACTCTTTTCAGGGCCACCCAAATCTTTCGAAAACAAAATCTAGCTTTGTTACAACAAGCTAATTAAAAAGGATAAAAAATCTGCTGTTGATGCCATGATGCTCCAACACCTGATGATCGACGTTCATGCATTTCCTGTTATACCACAAATCCGACACATCGCCATTTACATTTATAAATCGATGTGCAAGCATGCACATGTATTTGTCTCCAACCTCTGACACCTGGAAATTTACAATTGATAATTGAATATTTGCCATTAGGTGTGCAGGCCACGAATTACATAGTTCCATCAATTCCTTGGCTGCACCACACCACAATTTTACAGAATGCCTACCATAAGAGTTCTCCATTTTCTTTATAAAAACTTTTCAAGAATGTGAAGTATGAATTTACCCCTTTAATTGAAATAGGGCGACCCTTTAGTTCCAAAAATTGAAGTCGGTTTCAAACTATTGTTAAAATGCAAAAAGGATTCAAAAATGTAAATATGCATGAAGTCAAATAAATTCTACATATTCATCCTCAAATTGAAGTTTAACTCAATGAACATTACAATACATTTCACTTTCTGCATCATAACTAAAATCATTTCACCTATGCTTTTTTCAGGAGATATGGCTTTCTTATAGTAACCTTAGCCTGATAAAATATAAAAAAAACTTAATGAAAATTCATCATCTCAATTTTTGTTGACAGGTCAGCAAACTGGGACACCATGGTAAAAAAGCTAGTCGAGGTTTTGCAAAAAAAAACCAAACCTTTTTTACCCCAGCAAAATCACTTCTTATGAATGATTTCTCTCTTTTTTTTAATTTTATTTTTATTTGAACCCAGAAAATACCTCTTCTTAAAAAGCTTAAGGGTTGAAAAGAATTTAAAAGCAAAACACCAAATTATTACGACCTACATTCATGGAAACGAAAAAGTAAGGAAAGTGCGTAATTATGTTCTCATATCACCTGTTTAAGTATACTTTTTCAACAATTTAAACGCACAGGAATTTTCCAAGCAACGTACATGATAAACCAATGTTTTTGAATTTTCATGAACTTGGGAATACATCAGATTTATCATCCATAAATTACTATCAATTTACGGCCTTTTTCCATTTTACCTATAATTTCCAACTTTACTTAGAAAATTACAATATTACTATATTATTGTTAACGATGCTTTCGATGGCTCAACATGTATGTGTGGAGACTCGCACTTTTTAGATTGTATTATATAGATATATAAATATTTAATATTAAACAAAATATATTTCATCATTGAGTAGAAAATTGAGTTGTGCACTCTAAATTTTTATCACTGACATTACTTTCTCATACCAATAGCAACCTAAAATCATAGGATCATAAACTGTCGAAACGGTTGAAAATTGACGTTCGATGAAAAAAAAATCGGATAAAACGCAAGACTTTTCTAAAAAGATTCTGAAAGTTAAGTAAGGGGTGTATATAAATGTATTCATAAAATAAAACGGATATTGATTGAATAGAAGAGTGTATAAATGAAAAATGATTAGAAGATTAGATCATAGAAAATATAGATGTTTATCGACTTTAGTAGTAACTGTACTCTAGGTACCAATCCTTAGACTCACCTTGGTCAAACTATGGAATTGCAGGGGAAATCAATTACAACAAACAACACACAGGAAGGAAGACGTGTGACAAATTAAAGTGTGTTCAAATGGTACCGTCATGACGCCATCTTGAAAAACAATTGTTTCCAGTTATACAGCACTTTTGAAGTACAATGGACAACTACTTTGGAACTACTCGCTTTGTAATACATGTACTTAGAAATAGTGGAGGAGAGTCTGCTTAAACATTGGGTTCTTTGAGGCTTTTGGTGAGATAATTTCAAGGCAACGTGTCGCAAACCATCTTTGGCTACCAGTGACCTTGAATTTTCAGTACAAATCAACATTATTGTTTTCTTTGTGATCCTTTGTCTCAGCTATTGGTTTAGGTACACATATGCAAAGATCACATAAGGAATTTTGCTGCCCATGTTTTTCTTCATGTTTTTTTCTGACAGACTTTCGGACCTCTCATTTAAAGCATTATCATGTTTTGCACATGAATTCAATATTTTATTTGCACAATTTCATTTTATACATTTGACCTTAATGAGCATTCTTAAAAATTTTCTAAAACCATATTTGTTTCGTCATATTCATTCATTCATATTCATGCCATGTTACCTATGAAAAATAAAGAGGGGTTAAGTTTTCCGCCAAACTCTTATTAATCACTTATATCTAAAAAAAATTAACAGATCATCAACCATTTTTTTTTGCTCGAGTAGCTTTTTCATTTTTTTTTAGAAAGTTCACATTTATTCAATTCTATGTGTTTTCATATTGAAGAGCGAACCTCCTTAAGGCGGTCATTAAAATTCAACTTTTATGTCAAACTCACATTAATGTTGTGTCAATGAAGTGGTCATCCTTTTCTTTTGACTTTGACTTTTGGTATAAGGAATGAAGGTAGATCACTCCAAGGTGATGTGTCACGAATTATTTTGCATCCGGGCTGCATTTGAATAAGTCACTTCAAGGTGGTGGGTAAGTATACTGCTGCTCAACAGGGGTGAACTTTTTAAACGTAAAATAACAGTACCCTGCACAGGAAATCACTTTTCATAGAGGACCAACATAACAAAGTGTGTTTTACTAGATTGATTTTATGACACATCATTATGAGCACAAGTCATGCTGATCTTTAGTAACACAATGGTAAGAGTTGACAAACTGACCGAAAAATGTGTTGTAAAGATGGGAAAATGTGCAGGTCAGTCTGAATAGTTGTGCATTTGTTTCTAACAGCTATCAGCCTAGTTTGTCATCGTTTAAACAAACAACAAGTGAGGTAGAAAAAAAAATGTGACGTTTGCTTCACATATACTGATTACGTTAACCTTGTTAAGTTCTTGTAAGGAAAAAGACTGAACCACTACGCGCATAGTCGTTTATATAGTTTGTGTTGGAAACAACTGCTCTTTTATTGAAATATGATATAGCTGATATAAGCTGATCTGCACAGGCCATTAATCACATGATGTCCCTGTGGTAATAGGTAACTGATATAACCTTACTGAAAATTGAAAATCAACCCGGAGATTGCCAATTCTTCAAGGGGTGTATTTTATAGCATAATTAAGTCAGACTTTGAATTAGAGAACTATTTACTAAGATTAATGAGTAAACGTCGTATTATGATAACTAAACTTCGCTGTTCAAATATAAAATTTCCAGTCGAAACTGGACGCTGGCAAAATACAGTTCGTGAAAATCGTACATGCAATTTATGTTTTTAAGGGATTGGAGATGAAATTTACTATTTATTTATATGTCAACACGAGGCAATCAAAATAGATAGGAACAAATATATTCCCCGTTACTATTACGAAAATCCATCCGAGACAAAATTGAAAGGTATGTTATCATTGTGCAACAAAAGGGTATTGGATAACGTATCAGTATTTCTAAACAAAATTGTACATTTATTATAATGTTTATTAGTACCATTGCCCTTATAATATTTTGTTGTGTTAATTATATATTATTATATTAGGATGATATACAATTTTTATCATTGTTTCATTCACATTGTATTATTATTAATTTTGTGCTAAAGAATTTTCTATATTGTTTATTAGATCTATTACATGCATTGTTTACTTTCAATTCTCACGTTACAGTGAAATCTGTCTTGAGTAAATAAAAATCTTGAATCTTGAATTGCCGCTATCTATGTAACGTCATTGTACTGTATCTATGTGTAAACGTCATGCTACTGTTCCTCCATTAAATGTTTTTATTATATAGAGGACGGTGAAAGATTGAAATTTCTCAGTGAAAGAAAAGTGATAATTAACTGTGAAATTATTTTCCATAATTTCACTCTAGGAAGTGACGTCACAATAGACGTCGTCAACGTTGTTGTTAAGTAAACGTCTCGGCGGATTAACATGAATAACGTAGTTCATGAAAAGAATCTCAAATTAAACCAATAATTATGAGAGAACTGATCTATATAATAAAAACAATAACTAATCCTAGATTCTGATTATCGAAAATATTCAACTCATGATCGAAAAACACTGTAATTCACTCATGCGCTGCGCGCATTCGTGAATTACTGCGTTATTCGATCATTCGTTGAATATTTTGCGGTAATCAGAATCTCGGATTAGTTATAGTATAATTATCATATGTTTAGTAATAAATACAGACGTTTTGACTATGCGATACAGTGCATGACGTTCATTCCGTATTCACACTATGACGTCATACCCTTTATCGCATACCCTTTATCGCATACCCTTTATCGCATGGCTTACCCTTTATCACATACCCTTTTTCGAAAAAAAATTTTTTTTCAATTTTTCTTTTTTTTTTAATTAAAAAAATTTTTCGGGATTAAAAAATTTTTTTTCGGAGGGGCAATTTTTTTTAGGGGGGGCAAAATTTTTTTTGGGGGGAGGGGGGTAACAAAGATTTGTGTGGGTTAAATTGTGTTGTGATGATCAGTTAAAAATCTAGCAAACTTTTTTCCTTACATGTTAGATTTAGTCCAAAACTTCTAGACCTTTCCGCCCATTTTGAAATTTTCCTCTATACAAAATACATGCATTTTCTCTGACCGATTTCAATTTTTGACAGTATATTTAGGATTAGAAGTCCTCCATTTAAATATATGATAAACTGTATAATACATGGCAAAATCCGTATCACATGCCGTATCATCCCTCGACCAATATCAGCCCTCGCTGATATTGGTAACTCGGGATGATACGGCATGTGATACGGATTTTGCCATGTAGTATTCCCTATGTATAGGTTCAAGGTAACTAATTATTCTAAAAATAGATCAGTGGGGCTAGTCCTATAAAAAAAGTACCTCAAGGTTGGGCATGCCCTAGAGATTTCCCTTAGAATATACAGAAATTCTGCTTTTTGTTTTATAATACTGATATAATTCAGAACATAAAACCAAAAAATGATACTAGTTAAAGCTATTTTGTGGTAGAGTATTGATACAATATAGTCATTGGAGATCAAAGGGAGATAATTACAGAAAATCAATGTCAAATTTGGTGATGCTCAAAAGGAGCCATTTTCTGAAAAATCTAACCTGACATAGTACCCCGAAAATTGAACCAGTAATGTATGGCAGCACCCTCTACATGAAATCAGTTGTCATTAGTGGCAACGAAACATATGGAAATGGCAGTATGACGTCAAGTTTAGGGCATTTTGGTTGAAATTCTACATGAAAATAATTAGTTACCCGGAACCATAGATAGACGTTTTTCTACATGTAGAGATAGAATATTGCAAATATCTTAGTATACAGTCAAATTAGTCATCGTTGCTTCAAGACTTCGTCAGGGACTTCCTTGAGTCCCTCACTGGTTGTAGTTTCGATGCATGAGTCCTCTTTACATCGTTGTCCGGCAGATATCTTGTGCATGGGTAGAAGGAGGGTCTTTTTTCGTTTTTTTTTTGGCTTCAACATACTTTTTGATGGTTTCTTTCCTTCTCCGACATCCCAAGCAAAAGCAATTTCCACTGGTAATCTGTGAGATCTTCCAAACATGAGAAAGTAAGGAGAGAAACCTTTTGTTGACTGTTGAGTGCAATGGAATTCACCTTCTAAACTGGTCCGCCGTTCCACAATGCTACGCTCGTTAGGAACTCGTGACGGCCGTTGTTACGTCTATTTTCATTGGTCGAAAGTGTTGATTGTTTTCATTTTTTCCGGGAAAATATTCACATAACGACTGTTGTTGATTAGTTTTTAGCAATGTCTCGTAAAATCACGCGGGGTAAGAATCTTGACCTCGGGATTTTTAGCCGTCATCTGTTGTTAGTGTAACACAACAGGAGCCCAGTTTATTCACCTTCGTGCTTTTCCCGATTGGTGTCGCTGCTGCACTAT
>MJUU01061515.1:3125-19776 GCA_002080025.1 Modiolus philippinarum | reverse complement strand
TTGTTACGTCGTGTTTCATTGGTCGAAAGTGTTGATTGTTTTCATTTTTTCCGGGAAAATATTCACATAACGACTGTTGTTGATCAGTTTTTAGCAACGTCTCGTAAAATCACGGGATAAGAATCTTGACCTCGGGATTTTTAGCCGTCACCTGTTGTTAGTGTAACACAACAGGAGCCCAGTTTATTCACCTTCGTGCTTTTCCCGATTGGTGTCGCTGCTGCACTATTAGACTGACTAGTGCTGCCCCCTGGCTCACTACGCTTTGCTCGTTAGATTGGACGGATTTGAGACAGGCTCGTCAGTCTACTGCACTATCAGCAGATCAGGTAGAGCGCGGGAAAACTTGTATTTCACGCATGTTCAAAAATTGTTCCTTTGGCGTGAAATTTCCCGGAATCACGACGTCATAGAACAAAACTTGATAGTGCAGTGGTGACATCAGACGGGAAAAAAATATGGAAGGTGCATTCCATTATAGGCGTGGACGAGTTCGGAAGCAGTCCCAAAGCCTCCCAAGCCTCCCAATTCTTTTCGGTGCCGTTTTCAGGGTATCAAGCATGTTGAGGAGTTTTCTGTTATCTTCTAACCATGGGATGATGTGGTGTCGTTCTCGATTTCTTCATTCCGATGATGGTACAAAGCTCTTTCATCATCTTGAATTTCAAGTTAGCCCCTTGGTCAGAATGGATTCTCTAAGGTAGCCCACAGTGAACAACAAAGTAGTGGGAGAATGGGTGGTCTTTTCAGTTTTGTTTCGTGTAGATGGGGGTAATAAAAACATTACCGGACAGAATTGCCAAGAGCAAAAGTCCAAGAGGCAAAAAGACAAAGCAGGTGGAAATTCGCCGGGAAATTTTAGACTATAATTGTCCTGACTTGGTACATGCATTTTAAAAGAAATGGTGGGTTAAAACGGTTTTAAGACGCACCAAACTCCCCTTTCCATTGCAGTAGAGTTCAGTGGCAGCTCAACAGCAATTGCTATTGAAAGTTCGTGGACGTTAAAAGAAAGGTTCACCCCAGTAATAAGTAAAACATATATATCTTGAATCACAGTTCAGACCGAAACTTCAAATTTTCCCGTTAGAGACTGATATCTATTAGTAAAGACCTTTTCAATGATCGTATGATGCGGAACTTTTTGAAGCCTTGAATAATAAGGCGGCCACGAGAATAAATATTTCTAATGAGAAAGTCTATAGGAAAAGACTATTATAGTCTAATGGATGTAGGAATGGCCAAAGCACAAAGGACTAAAGGATCAGTGATAACGTATTTTCTCCTAGCCTCCCTTGGATCTCTCGAGTGACAGGTATTCAATGCATACAACTTCCAACGATTGAGTTGTTTCTGTATACTGATCAAGTTTATATGACACTAAGGCAAGGACCGTTTGTATTCAGGATACCTGAACATTTTTTTTTTTTTATAATTTTTTTATTTAATACTCATTGTTTCACATATACAGTGGAGTTTGCTTTGTTTTATTGTTTCTGAGTGTCATATTGTATCCAAAGGGCTCATCACAATAAAGTGGTCAACTTTTCAAGATTATTTTTTCAACGAAGATGCTGGTCAGAGATTTTTTTGGGGGCAAAAATCGGGGCCAGAAAATTTTTTTCTAAAAATTACCAGCCCCCCCCCCCAAAAAAAAATCAAATTGTCCGTGCCTCAATCAAAATTTAACATACTTAGCCTTTAAAATAATACCAACTTTATGTGGTATTTTGCAATTTTGTTATTTACCTCATTACTGTTGTGGTCCGCAGAAAATAAAAAAAATATGTATATTTCAAAATATGGTGATCTAAAAATCGTAAAAAATCAGTATTTTTTTTTCTTAAAATGTATGAAATTACTGAAGTGATTTGTAAACAACCCCTGTCAACGTTTTGAAAAATTTTTTGAAAGTTACATATCTTCATCTCTCTAATATTAGGAAAAGTTAGTGGTTCAGTTTTCAGCACACGATCTTTCGGCATGACAGCTGCAAAAGAATGCATTGCGGACAAAGTTGCAAGACAGTCGTGTCTGACTTACTCAAGGGGATTAAGTCAACAGGCACTCGTTTCATTCATATAGTACCCAATTAGGGAGGGATACTATATATGTATGAAAAAAGTGCCTGTGTGTTTTAGCCAGTATATTAATGTGACCATCCCGATGGACACTAGGATTAGAAACTAAGAGAAAAACTATGATACCTTTATATCACAAAAATGAAAATTTCCATCTTGACATTTTGCATCCTGTTTGACTTTGAATTCAGCTATTTCTGATCTTTTCCATGATAATGATTTTGTTTCATTCGGATACTTCTGTTCCGTTAAGAACCGAAACATCATGTTTGATGAACTACCAAAGTCTGGTTGATATGCACACCAAGTTTGCAGTTTAGCATTCATGTTGTCAAAATGTGTGCCACATTCCTGTCTTTACGTTTTGGGGTATATCAGGAATGGTAGTTGTTGTAGCAGAATTATTAGCATCTTCGCTAGCCAAGGGTTACGATCCGCTCCTTTCCTAGAGGAGTGAATCGTAACCATTGGCTAGTGAAGATGAAATATTAGGCACGCCTTGATATTACGTTTCATGTCGGGTTGTACATCACTATTCTCTGAAAAAGCATTTTTCCTCATTACTTCATATAGGTTATAGGTTGAAAATTATTATGTTAGTCAGTCTACAAGTTTTCGTTGTGGTAGTACTACTGTATATAGACTATACATGTATGTAGTTCTACTCATATGGCAAAATTGAGGTCGGTTTGCTAATTTACATACGACCGCCATATTAAAACAATATGACTGACTTTATTGTCATACAATAGTAAGGGCTTTACAATAAAAAAAACTAAATTTTACCCAATGAATCATTGGTTGGCAATTTATTAACTGACATCGATAGCGTTACCATGACATCCTATTTGATTATGCTTGCTCATGCTGGTATGAGGGTCTTACTAAAAATTTTAGGATAAATTACAGGTTGCTCAAAATAAAGTAATCAGATTTATTTTAGGTTTACATAACAGAACCATTATCACATATAAAGAATTTGAAAAGCTTGGTTTTCTAAATAGAGTCAAACAACTAAGGCTCAATCATGCGATCAAGCCCAGAATATATGAACGGTAATTTTATAAGGAAATCTATGTCGTACAGCACTAGATCCAGTAGTATGAATTTTAATATTCCCTCAGTAAAGGGGGTGAATCCAGTCATTTTTTCCTTGATGGGATTAAAGACTGGAATGCTTTGCCTGATCATTAAAAAAACTTTAAAACTAAACATATAAATTTCAAAAAAGTGTTAAAACACATTTTATGGAAAAAATGAAAAATAATTGGCAAAACGAGTTCATTTTTTATTACCGGTAATACAATTAATGTGTTGTTAATATAAATCCAGTTTGAATATAAAAAGATCTGTAATAAAGATACAGTATTAAGAGAGTATATAATTTTAGTTAACTAGGCTGTTGTTTGTCTGAATGCTGCCTTATTTCATGAACCTGATGGCGTTTTTTAAGTAAAAGAACTAAAAGAATCCATTTTTAATGATTTTGAAACATTTCCAAACCTTTTAAATATCTTAAGATAAGTTTTAATTTCTAATATAAAATTTTTTATTAGGTAATAAGATTGACTCTAGTGCTCAATTTTTATAGACTCACTTTATTGTCTTTCATGTGAATCTTTTTATGATACTCATGTTGTTTGATACTCAGGTTGTTTTAATTTATGTGGCTTAATTTATTGTTACATGTTTTCTATTTTACTTTTTGTATTTGTACTTGTATTTGCACTCGAATAAAAGTTATTATTATTGTTATTATTATTATTTTTTTAATATGTAAAAATCGACATTTTTTAAAAGAACTAAAAATGATACGTCCTTATACGTCTTTGTTTTTAATTATTAAAAAATCTTATCTGATTTTTTAATATTAAAAAATGATTTTACCATTAAAAATAAAGGTATTCAAAGGGAATGATTTTTTAAAATCAAATTCGCTTTTATTTTTAATATGAAAAAATGAACTTCTTATTATAATATGTTAGAAAATGATTTTCTGGCATAAAAAATCAAGCTTTTTAAAATAAAAAATGTGTATTTTTTTAATATTAAAAAATTGATTTTTAACATTAAAAATCATCTTTTTTATTAAATATTATATTAGTCCCAGATATTAACAAAAGGATGTTTTTATTAAAAAATTAAAGATAGAAAATAAACCCCCCAACGGCTTGCCAATGTTGGGAACTTCAAAATCGGAGTTATAGAAAATTAAAAATCAACTTTTGGTTTCTTCACTTTAGATATGATAAAAAGAATAATGATGAAACTTTCTTCATGCAGAATTGAAACGGATCCCCAGTGTTCGTTCCGGTTTTTATGTAATTTTCATCATGGCTGCGCCCATGTCGCAGGACAGCGATGGAAAAGAAATACCCAAACTAACCCCAGACGATGTAAAAAATTTCAGCGTAATAATAGATAGCATTATTGGTGAAAAAAGACAGAAACGCTCGTATTTTATGCCTTTTGGTACAGTCCCACAAATGCCAAAATCGAAAGAAGAAGTATTTATTGCATCGGTTTTTGAAAGTTGTACTTTCAGATCAGCAGCAAGTTGTGTTATTGGTAATTGATTTTAACCTATAATTGTTTCTTTAACTTAACAGGAATAATGGACCTGGAAAAGTTAATATAACAATACTTGCAATCTATCTGTCTTTGGAAGGGTGCCGTGAAGAAAATGCCACATTTAATATTTAAATAAGTATCGTCAAACATCCTATTTTCGACCCACTTAAGTATTCGACCTTAACGTGCTATTTCAACCAAAATTATGACGTCACAATCGACGTTTAGTAGGTCGAAAACCGGATAGACGAGGATACAAATGACTTGAAATGAACGATGCCGTAAATTATCCGCCCACTTAAGCTTTGAAATACGAAAATTGATATAATATCAAGATGAGTTGCAATTTTTTTTTCAATAAAAGTATAAACAAAATGTTGAACTGCATGCCTGTGATATGATATTAAGGAAAAGCAATACTTTAGCAATACTTTAGCATGCAAATTAAAGAAACACGTGGTTTACCTGTGTCTACAAGTTGTGTGACCTTGTCTGGTAAATCCGCCCATGGGCAGGAAAAAATATCAACTCATTTTTGTAGGAAACACCACCTTCTGATAGTAATGGCAGCATATGAATGATCAAATGAATATATACTGGTAGCTCATATTATCGTGGTACAGTTAGCTCACTGCAAGCTGATTCTCTCTCTCTCTCTCTCTCTCAACACCGAGTATTTTCCTTGTTTGGACACTTCAAAACACCGAAATTCACCAAAAAATATGTTGTGTTGTCTTGGAGGAATCGCACAGATTAACATGTCGTTTATTGCCCTGAAAACGAAAACCCTCCCAACACTGTGAAATTTATTTACCTGTGTTCCTTTGATTTTTGTTGGTAACCACAGTCGTTAATTAGCAAGTCATTGACATTTCATCTATAAAGTTTTAATAAAAATTATATTTTCTCTAAAGGTAGTAATTAAAATTAAAAAAATGAATTTGTTTTTGAAATGACTTGGAAAAAATCGGCATGAAAATCCCAACAGATTCTACTGACAAATTGATAGATCCACGCCAGGGAATTCACATGTTTTGGGAATTAAATTGCTGCTTGTTTTTACTAAAGAAAGGGTCTACAAAGTTTAAAAATAAAGGAAACATACAAAAAAGATGTCATTCATTCATAAAAAAATTATGTAAATTTTGTCACATATTCTATTTTTGAACATTTACCTGGTGGTGATGCTTGATTCATATAAAGCTGGTTTCTCCGAAAATCTAGAAAATTGTACTTAAAAAAGGGATGAATAAAACTGAAGAATGTTCGTAAGCGGGACATACATAGCTAAATCTTTAATTATTTTTTAGAGGTTTAAAGTTGTAACCACATTTTGTTCCTGTAAAATGTTTTAATGCATGGTCGAGAATGGAATGTTTTTTTGAGTGGAACAAGTGAAAACCTCATGTTTCACATGCAATTTTACACAGCAATACAAATAAATTCCTTTTTAAATATTTTTGAATCTGGCAGTTACCAAATTATTACTTCTTAAAATGTATTTTCAAGAAAATGATTTGTCAATTTATATAATTAACAACAAGGATATTGAAATTTCTACAACTGTAACAAATATTGACTTGCAGATTGTCAATCATTGAATTTTGACAATTGGACAGGTATTTAACATATATAAGTTTTATTGCCCTCAACAGCAATAAAACTCGCGGTGTTCAGATTAGAGTCTGGGAGGGATTTTGGAGACTGATCTGAAATTAACCGTGTCACACTGTGTACACCGAAATCCATGATAAGAGACGGAAAATCAGTTGGCATTGAGCTAACAGTACGTAGTTACGTAGTAACGATGATGCCACTGTTAAAAATTTGGTTGAAATGAGGGAATACCACGTAGAAGTGGAACCCACGGAAAAGTGAGAAGGGAGTATAAACATTGAAACATATTACGTTGTCTGGATAATATTTCCCATTGGGTTGGGTAAAGGTAATTCACAACATTTTATGTCACATTAAGTTGATGAACATGGATACTTACCAGAAATTTATTAATCTTGGAGCTACTGAGTTGTGGGCAAACAGTACATTAAAGCAGATAGGTCAGCAGTCGACACGGAAGTGACATATATAGGAATTTGATGGTGGGCGGTTTACCGGACAGGCTGATTTACCGGACTTGATTGAATACTGGTATTTCATAATACAATGTATCCATACCTGCCAACTTATGAAAATGCCAATGGGGGTTTGAAGTGTTAAATAGCTCCAACCAAACCACAAAACTTATAATGGGTCTTCAAATCCACTTCCCTGTTGCTTGTTAGCTTCTTCTTGATCTACAATCTCTGACATGCATTAAAATTGGGACTAATATAACAGGGATTTGAAACTATTAACAAATAAATAATTTGATAGAATAAAATGCTGTGTCCTGGCTACAACTTTCTGCTGAAACTTTTGATTTACTCAACATAAAATTATTCTAAAAATTTTGCCTAAAAGCTGATTTATTGCATATTTACAACATTAAATTTTCATTCACACAACAATGAAATCCTAATGAAAAATGGGTCTTAAATGCTTGAGGGATTGTTTCCTCAAGGGGTAGTAAAATTATCAAGACACTGTCCACTAAACAAATGACAGTTATCTATGATTAAAGAGCGTCAGAAGAATGAAAGTCAAGAAAATTGGCTTCAGAAGAATTAAAATCAAGAAAATTGGCTAACTTAAACACACTAGTTTACATGTTAAATTCCATCCTACCATTACAAAATGTTACCAGGATAAAGCTGTCTGTATTGGCTTTATAACCATATAAAATTTATGCAGGAAAGATTTTTTACAGTGTTGTTGACTGATGTGACCACGCTCATGCAATTTTTATATACAAATTAAATTTTGGAGTTCAAACACTAGACTTTTCCCTGTGTATTTTGCTACTGACTTTTCAACTACATGTGTAAATTTAAAGAAAAAATATACCATGACATGCATCAAATTTTCATTTTTTTCAATCATATAAGTTTTGGAGCATTAAATATTTTTGGGAAAATAGAAAGTGCACTCAAATAAACGTCACAAAGTGCAAAATTCCGCGGAATATTTCTAAGAAAAACAAAATTTATCCAAGTTTTAGAGCAAAATTTGTGTACCTCAGAATATATTTATTTTACAAAAAATATGCTATGATTTGCAGCAATCTTTTTTTCTATAAAATGATGTATTTTGTATTAAAATCGGTAGAAAAATGTAGCTGTAAAGTACAACAAAAAATTTCCTTTGATTCAACAGAGAAATGCTAAAAAATATGACGATTTACAGGTAAATCTGCCACGACACAGAAATTGTAAGAAATGTGAATGTTTCCAATCCCTGTTACCAGTCCCTGGTTATATAAGTCCCAGATTAAAATAGTGAATGATTTGATTACCAAGAAAGAAATTATTGCTCTTTGAAAATATCAAACTCAATGATGTCATGGGGAAACCCTCATAAATAGGGATAGTTCATGTAGTTGGCAGGTATGAATACAGGAATAAGCTTTTTGAAATATATCAATTTACTTCCTTATACCAGAAATAGAAAAGATCACAACTTGACACAAGTCACAGGGCGACTTAGATTCGCTTTTGGGAGCAACCTTAGGCGACTTGAAGCACAATTGGGCGACTTAATCGCCCTAATCGCCCAGTTTGGTGAGCCCTGATACATACAGTTGATTCTCCTAAGTCCACGCATCAAATCAAGTTATAAGTTGGTGCACATGAACATGATGAAGAAAATGATTGCCATTTTATAATGTAAAGATTGGTACAGAAGAATTTCTGTACGAATTAAAAGTCAGAATGCGATGATGACATGTACCTCTGTTTTAAGTGTTTCTCGGAACTGTAAAAGACCAAAACCATGCTACAACGGATGTTAATAGATCAAATTGTTGTTAAACGTTAAGTGTAACTGTTTAAGGTGGGAGGGGCATGTTTGGTTTGATTACTGCAGGTATTCTGTAATACAAGGCTGTATCTATTTTAGGATTTGCTTTGGGAGGGGCATTTGGTTTTTTTATGACAGGTATTATAAGTAATACAAGCTGTATCAATTTTAGGATTTGCTTTGGAGGAGTACATGTACATGTAATTGGTTTGTTTACAGGGTGTATTCTGTAATACAAGGCTGCTTCTATTTTAGGATTTTCTTTGGAGAAGCGTTTTGTTTGTTTACTATGGGTATTCTGTAATACAAGGCTGTATCTATTTTAGGATTTGCTTTGGGAGGGGCATTTGGTTTTTTTATGACATGTATTATAAGTAATACAAGCTGTATCAATTTTAGGATTTGCTTTGGAGGAGTACATGTACATGTAATTGGTTTGTTTACAAGGTGTATTCTGTAATACAAGGCTGCTTTCCCCTAGCACTGTTTTAAGTGGAATTCACTTACTAAATGCTGTATCTATTTCAGGATTTGCTTTGGGAGGAGCGTTTGGTTTGTTTACAGCAGGAATTGATCCAATGTCCACTATGACCACAGAAACACCCACCACACGGATGGTTCTGAGAGAAATGAAAGTTCGCACACTGTCATATGGAAAGAATTTTGCCTTGGTTGGTGCTATGTTTGCTGGGACAGAATGCTGCATGGAATCTGTATGTTAATGCATCTATTAAAAATCCATGTATTTTTCAACCTAAAAAATCTGGTATAAAAGTTGTAATACAGTACACACAGAGTGTTTCAGTTACAAAACACTCAGGTCTGACATATTTCACACAATAAACACCAGCAAACTTCCTGTTATTAATTACATAGATATATACAATGTATTGGCAAGTCATAAATGTCAGTGTAATACACCAGCATTTCACCAGCAATTCTCTGTGTTTTCACTCATGTCAGACCAGGATGGTTTGTAACTGAAACACTCTGTGTGTACTGTAGGTATATATAAACACAATAACATCGAGAAAATCTTTATCGTAGATTGAGTCCAAAGTTTATCTGTCCACAAACCATTCTGAAATAGGCTGAAAATTTACAAAATTCTACATACTCTACAATATCACAGTTTTGATTTTGTTCTTGTCATCACTATGATGTACTTATATACATGCATAAAATTACCCAATATAAACTTATCTTAATTCGAGAATTTCAGGGTTTAAAGAATATTTCAATCAAAAAGTTTGAAAAGAAATTTGTGTCAGATTTCGGAACTCCTCTGGTTTTCTCCAGTTCAATGGCTTAAAGAATTTCAAACACTATCTGCTACTTTTTACTTCATGAATGCCTTCTATTGGTCAAATTATGACACCTAACAAGTTTTCATAATATGCTTGATATAAATTCCTAGCTTTTGGACAAAAAATAGTCCTAATGTTGAATTTAGGGGAAAATTCACAGGAATCCGTTTCCCACCAAATTTTTAATGTTTTGTATCTCCATTAATCTGTCGGGGGTACAACTTAAATAAGTTATCACCCAAATCACTGAAATGAGTTACTGGCTATTTTTAGATACATTTTGTAACTTAAACCAGTTATTGAGCAATAACCTGTATGAGTAACTATTTTGTTATTCAAGGGACATTGCTCTGTTGATAATGTCATTAAGTTATTAAAGTCTTTTTCACATTAAATTTGGTTTTGTTGAAATTCTTACTTGATGGTCACAGTTGAGTCTATTTTACACATGTACATTGTATTAAGGAGTTCAAGTTGACTTCAATGTAATGATAGTCTGCTTAATTGATTTTGATGAACTATTTGAAAGATAATTGAGATTTAATTTCCCAAGGGTGTAAACTTTATGGGAGTTCATGCATACCTTTACTCTCTTTGTACATTTATAATTGATAGGTAATCAGTCAAGATTCCAAACCTAAAGGGAAAAACCTTTGTCTGTCTGAGAAAAATCTTTATCATAAAGATTTTTGTCATTTTGATGAATTCAACATTTGATAGCTTAAATAAGTCATTGCTGTAAATACATTATCACTTGATGCAGTTACACACTTCATTTGATAACTTGAATAGGTAATACCCCTGACTGTTAAAAGCACACGAACCTATATATTTCTTTTTACCAGTTTCTTAAGTCTACAATGCTTAATCAATTAAATTAGGTTTGAATAAATCCTTGATATAAACAACTCCAGGAGTGAGCTTCCTTAAAATCTTTTTCTTTCTTTTACAGTATAGAGGAAAGACTGAATTAATTAATGGTACAATATCTGGTGGAATAGTAGGTGGTGTATTGGGTTTAAGAGGTAAATACACACTCTTATAATAGTTAAATGGTACTCCTCTTTACAACCAGATCTGACACTGGAAGGATTGTAATTTTAATCCTGCATTGTTTCATTAATATATTATGCAATTACGGCCCTCTGAAGAGGTGAATATCTAAAATTGTCAACCGTACTAGGGTTATTTCGCCGAGGGCTTTGCCCGAGGGAAATAACCCTAGTAGGTTGACAATATACAATTACGGCCCTCTGAAGAGGTGAATATCTAAAATTGTCAACCGTACTAGGGTTATTTCCCCGAGGGCTTTGCCCGAGGGAAATAACCCTAGTAGGTTGACAATTTTAGATATTCACCTCTTCAGAGGGCCGTAAATGTTTTATTATACCGAACAAACAATGGATAAAATATTTGAAAAAAAAAATATTTACATGTATGTAAAATAATGAAATCACTTGATTTTTTTCCCCTGTTGATATCACATTCTGCTTTGCATGTGATCTTGTCTCCCTTGCATTTAGTTATACATATTTTCTTCGTATTTCTTAGTTTTCATGGATTTTTTGAGTTAAATATGAAACCAAGAAATATAAATATCACTGTCAGTGTTCTGACATACATTGTAACAAGAAGTCTTGCCAAAAACCGATATCTCTGGGAGAAACTTGAACTTATCTTGGATTTACCCTAGTTTGACACTTCATATATACTTGGAGCATCGCCATCGGTTTTCGTGGCCTTAATTGTCGATTATGTGTCATGATTTCCACTGAAAACTATGTAATTCATGAAAACTAATGTCCCACGATAACCCAAGTTCAGACGGTAAATCACCCTTTCTTTAATTATTTTGTTCCCTTGCTTAAAATAATCTTACCTTATTTGTTTATAAAATCAATTTTTATATCGGTAAGTTTGATTCGTTGTTGCTTATAAACCATTAATTCCTCATGGTCATTGATTTGTCACTACAATAAACTGTTATGTAGACTTGGAAGAACCGCCACTGAATTGAACGCACTTACAGTTGACATAATGCATTCTCTAAGCCCATAGTAATGAAAGATTGAACATCTTCACAAAACAATGAACCTAAATAACACATTTCTTCTGTCTTTTCCCACATAATCATGAACCATTCGCTTTTAATGATATCAATATCCATTTCCTTCTGGAAATGCCTAGACGGACCAAACCTTTTTCCCTTCAATGCTTCTCGTGTTTCGAAGTTGAACTCCCTTTCATGATTTGTCAAAAGAATGTTGCGCAAAGCATGCCAATGCCAATTATGTTGCCTTTTTAGTATTGTTGGTGTCCTTAATAGCTAGGAGCTGGTCCAAATCCTCATCGGTTTAACTGTTTAACAACCTGACACTGGCAGCTGCCATTTGTTTACAAACGATCATGACGTAATTAAAATGGGAGGCAATTCAGAGTAAACTGCAACCAGAGGCTGCCAAAATCCGACTATTTAATTATATCAATACAAATCGATATTTTTAGGTTTTTTTAATGAAAATACTATAAAATTTCACAAAACATGGTTAACCACCACATATTTAAATTTTCAAGGGTTATTCACCGGTGAATAATTTAGGATATTCCATGGACATGAGTATTTTGTAAAGGTTATTCAACCTTTGTGCCAATTTCAAGAAAAATATCCAGATTATTTTATGTCATGTGACTTTATTTGAACCAATAGAATCAATTACTTATTATGTAAGGTATAATAATATACAGTTATAGCCTATAGCCTAGGAATATTGACCGAGGATGAAGTCCTAGTGTCATTTTACTTTTCTCATGTCAGTAGTCTTCTGCATTTAATTTGATTTGCATTTGATAAGCTATAATTGATTTATGATTTTCCATAAATAATGGTACATGTATTGTTTGCACTTGCATGTTCCATTATGGATCTTGGGATGAAGTTGATAGTAACCAGGCATGATAACATGATGGTTATTAAGCAAAGGTATGATTTTAGTACTGATCACAAATCCAAGATGGCCACCACTGCAGATCACAGTTCTACATTTGACCCTAAGGGGAAATGCTATAAATTGCTATAAATTCTTGAAAATCGTTATATATATCAAGGTTTTTTGGCATGGTAATTTGATGGTCATCTACTAAATTTTGTATATTTGTACCAATTAGAAATTAAAATTGGCTGCCATTTTGGAATACAGTTTAACATAGAATTCTATAGGAAAATTATGTTGTAAATTGTGTTTCCTGAAAACCATTTCATACGTTAAATTGATAAAACAAGACAGTAATTTACCTGTCTACCAGATGAATTGGCTTACACCTGAGATTGATCATTAAACCCTGTAAGAAAATCTTATAGAGCAGTAGCAACCAGGTGAGGGATACAAGCTCATATGTGAGCCTCTGGTTTCATTGAATTTTCATATCAAAAATTTTCATATTAAAATTTTCACATAAAATTGTAAGGAAAAAAAAGTTGAAAAATTTACATTCTGGATATGTTCTGCCCCACCATGACCAATGCCTTCTCACTCAGCTGTCAACACAATAATCTTACACTTTATTCAAATATACCACTTGTTCAAATAATAATATGGCATTAACTTTCATTTAAGCCTTTTTATGATGTTCTAACCATTAAAATATACAATTTATGATTATAAATGCACTATTTTCAAATTATTGTTTGTTAGGAACTTTTTGACTTCAGAGCTAAATGACAGCTGGATTAAAGCCAGGATTATTGTGTTGCTGTAGTTACATAATGCTTAATAGTCCCTGACAGGTGATAGCCGAAAGGGTACTTTAGGTTTACACTCTGTCTGTTTGTCTGTCTTTCTGTCTGTCAGTTTTCTGCACGTTTTTAGTGTTCGTCATGAACACTCTAGCTATCAGTTCAGCTTGAATTGGATAAAAATAGATGTTGCAGGGCGGGAAACTTTTAAACAGGTGAAAAATTATCCTTATAAAATTGTAAATAATACAGTAAACTTACTGAATAATCTGGTAGAACGTTACATACTATTGTCCTGAAATGGTAAAAATGTTTGAACACAGCTAAAGTAGGAATCGAGGTACTTAAAGGCTTTAAAGTGATGGCGGATTGAAACTAAAAAGGAGGTGTCGAATAGGCTTGAGTATACAGTACGAGACGTTTATAATACACCCAAACCAATTTCAATTACTACTTCGCTTTTATTAAACTTATTAAATTTCCTGCATTGAGAAATTAAACGATTATCGAGTACATTATTGAAACGAAAATAGGGCCTTTTTGTCTCACGCGTAGGAATATGAAAAAAAAATATCGGAGATGTCAAAATGGTTTCTCTATGAAAGTGCCAACTTTCACGATTTTGGCGTGATCTACACGATTTTACCTTCTGTCACGATCGTGAAACAAAAATTTGGCATAAAACACAATTTTGAACAATTCACAAGAAAAAATGTTTGTTTACACGATTTTGGCCATTGAAGGGAGATAATCCAAATTCTCGAAAGGGAGTTAACCATATTCTCGATTTTATCCAATCAGAATCGGGTTTACATCGATCAGGCGTATTCGAGAGAAAAACAGCTGATTTGATCCGGTATGTAAATAATCGTAAATATGACGAGTTTGGTTGACTTTTTTGTTGATTTTAAGGCTTCGGCGCATAAATAAAGTTATGTAACTGGATGGACCACCGGCAATCATAGTGAACAGTTCTTGAGTTATGAATCAGGGTTCACAATCCCTAATAAAAGGAGCCGCAAGCACCACAGGATGGCTAAAAGCCATTGGCTATGCAAGTGACTAGGTCGTTGCAAATTCCACGTTCTGCAGAGTTTGCATAGTTGATCTGAGTAGCCTTAATGACGTTAACAAACATACTGGTACTGTAACACGAAAGGTCACTCAAAATCCCAGAACACCTCTCTTTTTGACTGAATCAGAAAAGGCAAAAAATATATAAAAAATTAAATGCTTGCTTTATTTATAGAAGATTTGAATAAAAGGAGAAATGCAGTAAATGTACATCAGGCAAATAATAAAGGATACAGAGAGAGTGGGTTCATTAACATACTTACAACCTTTTAATTTCCCCCAAAACAGTCTGTAAATTCAAATAACAGCAACATAATGATGAACAGCAAACTCTGCTTTTTGCTTCCCTTTTACAGGTAAAACTAAGTTAAAATTTAACAGAACATAAAACACCAAATGGTCCAAAAACAGTTCACAACTGATTTATTTGACCAAAAATATTTAAGAACCAGCTGAAACGCCCAAAACACAATAAAAGAGGAATGTCTTGCCTCCCTCAATGAAAAAGTAAAGTCTTCTATAACACCTAGATATTTGTATTTGATAAAAAAGAGCATCAAGTATTAGACAAAAAAACTTCACGCAAAACGCCTTGAAATCTCACACGACTGAAAAGGAAGGTCGCGTATAAAAACCCCCATGAAGATTTTTGCAAAATGTTAATTTCTTTACAGTGATATCAAAATGATAATAATAGTAATATTTATTCAGGCAAGTGCATACAGTCATATCATGTACACATAAAACAATATATAAAACAATGTTAAGCAATGAATACCGGTAGTTTCAAAAGTATATTTATTGTAATATTGAACACATAGGATAACCAATAAGGTCAAACAGACTTATTTCCAATGGGGTCCTTGTTAATAATTACAAAAAATACCTAACAGTCTACTCATATGTCCCATAAGCAAATACAAATAAACCTAAATGAACAAGTAATAAACAAAAATGGCGGAATAATACCACTGTGACACCTTAAACTTCAACACATACGAACACTTTCAGCTCTTATAGAGCTTTGATTTCATACTTTGCAGGTATTGTTCTGATATTTTGTATATGACTCTACCTTAATTAGTTACAGATCAATTTTAAGTTTGGTTCCGGTCCACTGATTTTTTACAAAGTTATGGGCCTTGGACATAGAAATTTTAGTAAAATGTCAGTTTTCTGCTTTTTATGCCCTGCCTACGAAGTAGGAGGGGCATATAGTTTTCGGGTACGTTGTCCGTCCGTCTGTAATGCTCAGGTTAAGGTTTAGGTTGAAGGTAGTTTACCTTGAAGGAGGTATAATATCTTGATGAAACTTTGTATGCAGATAGACCATGACATGAACTGCAACATTTTGGAATGAAACGGATGCTGTGACCTCAGGGTCATGGGTCATTGACTTTGAATATCAGGAGTGAATATTTGATATACTACAGGTTAAGGTTTAGGTTGAAGGTAGTTTACCTTGAAGGAGGTATGATATCTTGATGAAACTTTGTATACAGATAGACCATGACTTGAAATGCAACATTTTGGAATGAAACCGATGATGTGACCTCAGGGTCATGGGTCATTGACTTTGAATATCAGGAGTGAATATTTGATATACTACAAGTTAAGGTATAGGTTGAAGGTAGTTTACCTTGAAGGAGGTATGATATCTTGATGAAACTTTGTATACAGATAGACCATGACATGAACTGCAACATTTTGGAATGAAAGGGATGCTGTGACCTCAGGGTCATGGGTCATTGACTTTGAATATCAGGAATAAATATATTGATATACTACAGGTTAAGGTTTAGGTTGAAGGTAGTTTTCCTTGAAGGAGGTGTGATATCTGGATGAAACTTTGTATAATTACACATCATAACATGAACAGCATTGCTTTAGTGCCAAACAGATGCTGTGACTTCAAGGTCATGGTTCATTGGCTTTGAAGTTTATGATTGAATTTTTGATACCGCTCATCGATTTAATTTTTGAAATTCTCC
>MJUU01061514.1:67717-86217 GCA_002080025.1 Modiolus philippinarum | reverse complement strand
GTTTTTAAAATAGGGGCCAAAAAGGGCAAAATTGGGTGTTTTCACCTATTTAGCTGTAGAATTTTTATTAATTATCGGATCTTGATGGGGTTTCTTTCAGGGTGCTCCTGAGGTAATTTCCAATCAGGGGTATGCCAACGGATTTCACGTCGCATGTACCGTTCATGAGAGAAATGGGGTCCAATAGGGGCGAATTTTTTAAATTTTATTTTTTTATTTTTAGTCCGATTTTGATGCTGTTTTTTGCAATGGATTCCTTATGAAAAGTAAATAGGTGCTGCAGCATCAGATTTTTGATAATTTGTTTCCTTTCCGAGTTATGAGGGCCAAACGGGGCAAAAATTGCAAACATGCAGATTACATAAAATTTTTATTTTTCATCGGATTTAGATGGGACTTTTTTCTTTGGATTCATCTTGATGTAAGCTTTCAGTAGTATACCAATGGATTTGGCGTAGCTCTTACTGTTTCCAAGCTATGAGAGGCCGAAGGGGGCCAAAATAGTAAATTTACAGATAACCTAAAATTTTTATTTTTCATCAGATTTTGATGGGATTTTTTTCTTTGAATTCCTCTTGATATAAGCTTTCAGTGTAATGTCAACAGATTTTTCATAGCTCTTACCGTTTCCAAGCTACAAGGGGTCAAAAGGGCCAAAATTGCAAATTTTCGAAATTTGTGAAATCTTTATTTTTCATCGGATTTCGATGGGATTTTTTTTCTTTGGATTCCTCCTGATATAAGCTTTCAGTCGTTGTCCATGGATTTTGCGTAGCTCTTATGGTTTCGGAGCTACAAGGGGTCAAAGGGGCCAAAATTGCAAATTTTCAAAATATGTGAAATCTTTATTTTTCATCGGATTTCAATAGGATTTTTACTTTGGATTCCTCTTGATGTAAGCTGTCGGTAGTTAAGTATGTCAGTGTTTTTTGCATAGCTTTTACCGTTTTTGAGCTACAAGGAGTCAAAGGGGCCAAAATTGTAATTTTTGGAAATATTTGAAATCTTTATTATTCATCGGATTTCGATAAGTTTTTTTCTTTGGATTCTTCTTGATATAAGCTTTCAGTAGTATGTCAACAAATTTGGCATAGCTTTTACCGTTTCCGAGCTAAAGGGGCCAAGGGTGCCAAAAATTGCAACTGATTCAAGCTCTTTATTTGGTCCATTTAATTGCTGTATCAAGCTCTTTACTGTGTCCTCATTCATTTTTAATTACACTTGTTCAAATTTCAGTATTCAACATGCTGCGGTCGTATCATGCTGCGCTCGGCGTAGCCCTTTATTGGAAATTCTTGTTAGTAACGATGCTTTTTGCTTGAATTTTAGTGAAAACAAAAATTTTCAATGCTTAAGATTTCAAAAATTTTTATTCCAATTTTGGTAAATTTTATGATACTCTCAAACTGAGTCAAAGACAAGCAATTTTTGGAAATTCTTGTTAGCAACCACACTTTTTGGATGAATTTTTGTCAAACTAATATTGCCAATGGTTAGATTTCAAAAATTTTTGGTTCCAATTTTGGTAACTTTCCTGATATTCTCAAAGACCAGTTATTTTTTAGAATTTTTAGTAACCACATCTTAATATAGGCCAAATTTTAATGAAAGCGGAGTGAGCAGGCTAGACACCAGGTTCAGCGGAACCATTACGAATTATTTGGACAATCATGTATTTTTTAATGAATATTCTCATGTTTTACTAAGAAAATACCCTAAAAATTTTCGCACCTCGCTCCACTTGGCAAAATTTTCTTTCCTTTCCTATTGGAACCCCCCTTTTCAAATTGCCTGGATCCGCCCCTGCCATATGTATTCTACATTAGAACACAATCTATGTAACAAATGTATCCTACTGACATTAGAAACAAATTAAGATTCAAACATATTTTCAGTTATGTCAAGAATGTTAACTCTCGTCTACTGACACTATATAAAACTACTTGCCAATATATGTACTATTATTCTAGTTGGTCTTCACATAACGTCAGTCAGCCAATCAACGCTGACTTTCTTGTGAGGTAGGATATAAATCATATCAAACTTATAAGACAAATAATTAGTGTATATTGTTAAATTATCTAGTATCTGTTTTTTATGCCCCGCCTACGATAGTAGGGGGGGGCATATAGTATTCGGGTTGTCCGTCCGTCCATTCGTCCGTCCAAAGCTAGTTTTACCTACAGATTTAAGTTTTTTTTCTGGGAAGGATGTATGCTATTATCACGAAACTTTATATAAATACACATTAGCGTCTAATTAAACAAAAATCATAATAAAATTTTACCCATGCTACCAACTTCATGCTTCACTGATCAAGGGAAAAAATTGTGATAGTATGAGGTTTACCCACAGGTTGAAGTTTTTTTCTGTGAAGGGTGTATGCCATTATCATTAAACTTCACATAAATACACATTAGCATCTAATTAAACAAAAATCATAATAAAACTTTACCCATACAATCAACTTCATGCTTCACTGATCACAGGAAAAAGCGTGATAGTATGAGGTTTACCCACAGATTGAANAAAACCATTTGGCCAGATGGAAATAAACTTTGGCACAATACTTAATTTTCTTTAAAATTGTGTCCTGCAGATCCATCCCTTATCCAAGATGGCATGCAATAGGGAAAATAGTTTAATTAAAGTTGGATCATATAATATAAATGTTTAGTTACATAGTTTGAAAATGAGACCCTTTAACATATAAAGTTGATTTGAAGTTACGTATTGGCCATGGTCCAGGTGAGCGATACAGGCTCTTGAGAGCCTCTTGTTAATTACACTTGTTCAAATTTCAGTATTCAACATGCTGCGGTCGTATCATGCTGCGCTCGGCATAGCCCTTTATTGGAAATTCTTGTTAGTAACCATGCTTTTTGCTTGAATTTTAGTGAAAACAAAAATTTTCAATGCTTAAGATTTCAAAAATTTTTATTCCAATTTTGGTAAATTTCCTGATACTCTCAAACTGAGTCAAAGACAAGCAATTTTTGAAAATTCTTGTCAGCAACCACGCTTTTTGGATGAATTTTTGTCAAACTAATATTGCCAATGGTTAGATTTCAAAAATTTTTGGTTCCAATTTTGGTAACTTTCCTGATACTCTCAAAGACCAGTTATTTTTTAGAATTTTTAGTAACCACATCTTAATATAGGCCAAATTTTAATGAAAGCGAATTGAGCAGGCAAGACACCAGGTTCAGCAGAACCATTACGAATTATTTGGACAATCATGTATTTTTTAATGAATATTCTCATGTTTTACTAAGAAAATACCCTAAAAATTTTCGCACCTCGCTCCACTCAGCAAAATTTTCTTTCCTGTCCTATTGGAACCCCCCCTTTTCAAATTGCCTGGATCCGCCCTTGCCATATGTATTCTACATTAGAACACAATCTATGTAACAAATGTATGCTACTGACATTAGAAACAAATTAAGATTCAAACATATTTTCAGTTATGTCAAGAATGTTAACTCTTGTCTACTGACACTATATAAAACTACTTGCCAATATATGTACTATTATTCTAGTTGGTCTTCACATAACGTCAGTCAGCCAATCAACACTGACTTTCTTGTGAGGTAGGATATAAATCATATCAAACTTATAAGACAAATAATTAGTGTATATTGTTAAATTATCTAGTATCTATTTTTTATGCCCCGCCTACGATAGTAGGGGGGGGCATATAGTGTTCGGGTTGTCTGTCCGTCCGTTCGTCCGTCCAAAGCTAGGTTTACCTACAGATTTAAGTTTTTTTTCTGGGAAGGATGTAAGCTATTATCACGAAACTTTATATAAATACACATTAGCGTCTAATTAAACAAAAATCATAATAAAATTTTACCCATCCTACCAACTTCATGCTTCACTGATCATGGGAAAAAAGTGTGATTGTATGAGGTTTACCCACAGGTTGAAGTTTTTTTTTCTGTGAAGGATGTATGCTATTATCATTAAACTTTACATATACATGTATACACATTAGCATCTAATTAAACAAAAATCATAATAAAACTTTACCCATGCTTCACTGATCACGGGAAAAAAGTGTGATAGTATGAGGTTTACCCACAGGTTGAATTTTTTTTTCTGTGAAGGATGTATGCTATTATCATGAAACTTTATATAAGTACACATTAGCGTCTAATTAAACAAAAATCATAATAAATTTTACCCATGTTACCAACTTCATGCTTCACTGATCACGGGAAAAAATTGTGATAGTATGAGGTTTACCCACAGGTTGAAGTTTTTTTCTGTGAAGGGTGTATGCCATTATCATTAAACTTCACATAAATACACATTAGCATCTAATTAAACAAAAATCATAATAAAACTTTACCCATACAATCAACTTCATGCTTCACTGATCACAGGAAAAAGCGTGATAGTATGAGGTTTACCCACAGATTGAATTTTTTTTCTGTGAAGGATCTATACTATTATCATTTAACTTTACATAAATACACATTAGCATCTAATTAAACAAACATCATAATATGAATTTATCCATGCTACCAACTTCATGCTTCAGTGATCATGGAAAAAAGGGGTGTATGTATGAGGTTTAACCTCAGTGTGAAGTTTTTTCTCTGTGAAGGATGTATGCTATTATCATTACACTTTATATAGATACTCATTAGGATATAAATAAATAAAAGATATTATAAATATTTACCAATGTAACCAACTGCATGCTTCACTGGTCATGGAAAAGGGGGGATAGTTTAAGGTTGATCTTCTGTGAAGGATGTATGCTATTATCATTGATTTTTATTAAATACCTATAAGTCTATAATCAAACTAAAATCATAATAAGAATATTTCCAGAGAGCAGCTTCATGCTTTACTGGTCACGAAATATACAATTCTTCAAAAGAGTTGTGAGGCGGGGCATTGTGTCCGTTACACACATATTCTTGTTTTTAATATAAAAGCTCAGTTAATCTTTTCCTTTCTTCCAAAGATAAAACTTTCCTGTTGAAAACATGACTTTAACTTGCGGTAGGATATAAATCATATCAACCTTATGAACAGACTGTATCTGTATATTGGTATATCTGTATATCTGTATATTGTCCTAAAGTCCCATACTCCATGATGTCTTAACTGTAACTGTATTCAAAAATTGCTATAACACACAATTCAATTAAATTCCATGTGGTACAATGAATTGTGAGGATCAAATGTTGAATATTCTAACAGAAATTTCAGCCCTTTAAAGAGGTCTTGAAAACCTGTAAAGAGGTCTTGAAAATTTTTATCTCTTAAAAAAAAATTCATAATGGTGATCCTTGGATGTATCCAGAGAAGTTAACTTTCCATTCAAGATGGTACATGTACCACCTCAAAATAATAACTGCAGGACTTAAAGATGGTCTGACAGTAATATTTTAATATTTTCAGAAGGTAAAGCAAGTGGAGATGGTGGAATTACAAGGGAAGAATATGAGGAGTTGAAAAAATACATGTCTGGGGAACCTCCAGCAAAGAAATTGCCACCTGGATCTTCAATGCTATGTTTAGATGAAAATTATCAGGTAAAAATTTACCAAAAAAATAATGAAAAGTACAAAAATGAAAATATGTCATTTGAAAGTTTTTTTTATCTGATCTGTCTGTATGCATGATAACTTTTATTTTCAGCATCAGTTCGAAAACCAAGCTTGGTCATATGCTTACTCATCACACGTGACAGAAGTTTAGTAATTTTTGGGCCACAGCTGCTAAAAGAAACTAAACATTTCAAGAAAATTAGGCTTATTTGATGTTAACTTGAGTATCTAGCATCAGATCAAAATTAAACGTAGTCACATGTTTTCTTTTTATAAGAGAGTTTTTAGCTCACCTGGCTATGCCAGGGTGAGCTATTGCCATCATTTGGCGTCCGTCCTCCGTCTGTCGTTAGCTCACTTTCAAAAATCTTCTCCTCTGAAACCACTGGTTCAAATGGAACTAAACTTTAAGTGAATCATCACTAGGGTATCTAGTTTCAAATTTGTTATTTTGTATGTCTTAGGTCAAACAACATGGCTGCCGTTACTAAAAATAGAACATAGGGGTAAATTACAGTTTTTGGCAAATAACTCGAGGATCGTTACAGATATAAAAAATCTGACGGAGTAAAAATGATCAGCATGAGAAGATCTACCCATGCCGAAATTTTGAAGAAAATCTGAAGACCCGTCTAAGAGTTATTGCCCTTTTTCCGTAAAATTTTGCAAAATTTTGATGTTTTTTATTTTTTATTAAACAAACTATAACAGATAGAGGTTAAGTTTAAATTGCAAAAATGTTCAGCATGTAAAGATCTACCCCACATGGATATTTTGAAGAAAATCCAAATACCTATATATGAGTTATGGTCCTATATTGGTCAAATTTTTCGTGATTTTTTACTTTTTGTCCTATATTTCAAAAACGCTTTGAGATAAAGGTCAAGTTTAAATTGCAAAAATGTTCAGCATGTTAAGGACTATATTTTATTGAACACATTCAAGTTTTCCTACCGCTTCCAAGATGGCCACCAGCGGGGAACTTAGTTTACAGTTTGACCTAACGGGAAAAATCATACGAAGAACTTCTTCTTGAGAACCACTGAATGGATTTGAACCAAACTGGGCATGAATGATGCTTATGAGGTGCTGACCAAGAGTTGTTACTTTGGTGCCGATCCATCATCCAACATGGCGGCCAGCAGGGATCTTAATTTTAACATTGGACCCTATGGGAAAAATACAAAGAACTTCTACTTTAGAACCACTGAATGGATTTGAACCAAACTTGGCATGAATGATGTTTATGAGGTGCTGACCAAGTGTTATTACTTTGGTGCCAATCTGTCATCTGACATGACCGACAGCATTGGACCCTATGGGAAATGCACACAAAGATCTTCTAGAGAACTGCTGAATGGATTTAAATCAAACATGACATGAATGTTGCCTGTCAGGTGTTGACCAACTGTCACCAGCTGTGAACTTAATTTACCAAAAGATCCTCTTCTAGAGGACTGCTTAATAGATTTAATCCAAACTTTGCTTATGAGAAACTGACCAAGTGTTGTTACTTCAGTTCTGATCCATCATCCAACATGGCTACCAGCAATGAATTGGACCCTAAGGGGAAATGCATACAAAGATATCATGGAAACCCATTGAATTGATTCAATTTAAACATTGCATAAATGAAACTTGTGAGATTTTTACCAAGCTTGTACTTTGGTGCTGGTCCGTCTTCCGACATGGCCACCAGTAGCAAAACTTAGTTTAACCTTGGACCCAGTGGGAAATGCATAAAAAGATCTTCACCCCTGAAACTGCTTGAACAATTTCAGTAGAATTTTGATATGATAGTCCTTATGTTACCCTATTCAAAGTTTTATGTTAATTAAATAGCTGCCAGCAGGGAACATAGATTAACATAGGCCCCTTAAGTTTGGAAACTGCATTCAAAAATCTTCTCTGAAACTGCTTGAACTATTTTAATTAAATTTTATAAAAAGTTTCTGATTTTTATGTACATACACCACCAAAGATGGACCATCAGTTGGGAATTATAGTGGTGCAGGACCCAGGTGAGCGATACAGGCTCTTGAGAGCTTTCCCCAAAATGAAGGTCACAGTGGCTTTGAATTGACTTAAATTTTAAGATAACTTTTTTTTATGCCCCCGACGTTAGGCGACAGGGGCATTAAGTTTTACCCTTGTCCGTCCGTCTGTATGTACGTCCGAAAATTTTTCGTAAAGGATTTCTCAGCTTGTGTATGCAGTAATGATTTGATATTTGGTCTTGAGCCTTAGTATGATGAGATGTACAGTGTCTCCTCTTTTCAAATCAGTAACTCATCTACTTCCTGTTTGACGACAACTTTGATTTTTTTCTCATTATAGCCATATATTGAAATTTTTTGTCAAGGATTTCTCAGCTTGTGTATACAGTAATGATTTGATATTTTGTCTGAAGCTTTAGTATGATGAGTTGTACTGAGTTGTACCGTGTCTCCTCTTTTCAAGTCCGTTACTCATCTACTTCCGGTTTGACAACAGCTTTGATTGTTTCCCCATTATAGCCATATATTGAAATTTTTCGTCAAGGATTTCTAAGCTTGTGTATGCAGTAATGATTTGATATTTGGTCTGAAGCTTTAGTATGATGAGTTGTACTGTGTCTCCCCTTTTCAAGTCTGTAACTCATCTACTTCCTGTTTGACGACAACTTTGATTTTTTCCCATTATAGCCATATATTGAAATTTTTCGTCAAGGATTTCTCAGCTTGTGTATGCAGTAATGATTTACTATTTTGTCCGATGCTTTAGTATGATGAGTTGTACAGTGTCTCCCCTTTTCAAGTCCGTAACTTATCTACTTCCTGTTTGACGACAATTTTGATTTTTTCCCATTATAGCCATATATTAAAATTTTTCGTCAAGGATATGTATTAATGATTTGATATTTGTCTGAAGCTTTTGTATGATGAGTTGTACTGTGTCTCCCCTTTTCAAGTCTATAACTCATCTACTTCCTGTTTGTGGATATATATCTGGCGGGGGCATCCGTGTCCCATGGACACATTTTCTTTTATTTCATTATAATTAACTAAGTATCCTGTTTCAAAAAAAAAACTCAACTTTAGTCATATGTTACATATCACATATTAGACAGAACCTTATGATTTTTGAGGTTGCTACCCGAGTTTCAATGTCATAGTTGCTGAAAATATTATTTATAATTTAAATATTTTGGTTTCAAGATGATAAGTTGGGTATCTAGCATTTATGTTGAATGAGATGATATAAACTTATCAGTTGTGAGAAGTTTATATTTTCACATATCTATTTCATTTCAGCCTGAGTCTAAAGATGACTTGTCATTGACAGATTGGTTTCCATGGCAAAATAGACTTCAGCAAACTTTTATAGTCGATCACTCAAGACAAACAAAAAATTTTGTGGAAATGGTGGAATTTCTTGAATTACAAGGTAAAGTTTAAAGAATTCATAGAAAGGGTTGTCAGATCTTTTTGATGCAAATATAACAAAATTGCAGCTTGCAACAATGAACTTTTGATCAGACATCTAATATGGTTTCTGAGTTTATCTGCTAAGAAGAGTAGAGGTCACTGATAAAGGTCACAAATAATCTTTACCTTTTTATTTCTAAATTAACTTTATATCAGATATGCAAATTCAGAAGGTCAGAGGTCTCTATTATTAAGGATTTCTATGATATTTATATTGAGTTTTTGGAGGTTTCACAGTTGAAACATATATAAATATTTGTAAATGGATGATCTAACGCCTATCCCATATGAAAAGTTTTTATCTTTACATGGATTTAATGTTATTGTATGACACATTATAAAATGGTTCACTTGTAAGATATCAAGTTGAAGCATACAGACCATTAAAAAATTGAAAAAATGGGGTTTGCTAAATCACGTGCAAAAAAAGAAAATATTCAAATAGGGGGCTCTTTCAATTATTTATTTTACCTAAGAATACAATGCAACTTTTACTTTAAGTTTTTTATTAATACAGGGAAGAAAACGTAAGAAAGATGATACTATTGATTGATTGTTTGTACTAAAAATCAAACAAATTGCATGATAAATTTGGTTGTTTGCTATCAGAAACTCTGATCCAATAGAACACATACACATGTGTAAGTGAATGAAAGTAGGAGACATAAAAATTGAGTAGTGAATCTACTCTAATAGTAGGATTTTGAATGGGGCTTCAGTTTTTCAAACAAAATATGGGATGGGACACCTGTAGCAGTTATTGTAATAAATATTTAGGAATACTGTATGTATATGAGCGTACATACTGCATTAAACATAAAGATACTTGTGTCAAAGTCTTTTTTGCTCACCTGGCTATGCCAGGGTGAGCTTTTACCATCACTTGGCGTCCGTCTGTCCGTCGTAAACTTTTCTTCAAAAGTCTTCTCCTCTGAAACCACTGGGCCAATTTAATCCAAACTTGGCCTGGGTCATCACCAGGGTATGTAGTTTAAAAAATGTGTTCGGTTAGTCCGAGGACCAAACAACATGGCCGCTGTTACTAAAAATAGAACATAGGGGTAAATTGCTGTTTTTGGCAAATAACTTCAAACCGTTGCAGATATCAAAAATCTGACACGGAGTAGAATTGTTCAGAAACGATACTTATTTCACAATTTAATAATAATTGTATATAATTGTATATTGTATCATTAAGTTAACATTGCAATAATTTCTCTCAGTTAATATTGAAATTGCAACTATGCTTCAAAGCCTGTATAACTTTATAGCTGACCTGCATGGCTATGCCATGGTGATCTTCTAGGCGTCAGTGGTCTGTCCATCGTAAACTTTTCATTCAAACATCTTCTTCTCTGAAACCACTGGGCCAATTGGAACCAAACTTGGGCACAATGGTCTTTAGGTGGCCCCATTAAAAAAAAATGTCTGGCAAGTCTGTATCATATCCAAGGTGGCCGCCAGCAGGGAATGCGGTTTAACATCGGACCCTATGGGAAAGCATTCAAAGAGCTTCTCTGAAACTACTGCGCCAATTAGAACCAAACGTGGTCACAATAGTCCTTCGGTGGTCCCCTTTGAAAATTTTGTCCGGCAAGTCTGCACGTCATCCAAGATGGCCGCCAGNTGCCTGTGTTGTAGTTATTGACTTTTTTCACCAAAAAAACAAATTTTTTTCAATGCCATATGGTTATGGGTTATTTCCCTTTAAATTCTGCTTTCAAATCTTCTTTGGTTTACTTTTCTCTATTAAGTTTTAGAGAAATTCCCTGCTATCACTTTATTAGAAATAATTATTTGTTGCATAATCAAGAGCAAAAAAGTTTTTTTGTACAAATTTTTACATTTTTTTGCAAAAATACTTTAATAAACGATACTTATTTCACAATTTAATAATAATTGTATATAATTGTATATTGTATCATTATACCCCCCGCAAACAAAGTTTGGGGGGTATATAAGAATCACCCTGTCTGTCTGTCCGTCCGTCTGTCCGTCTGTCCACACTTCTCGTAAGCGCAACTCCTCTTAAACCACTTGAAGGATTTTGATGAAACTTTACACAAAGGAAGGACACTATATGGAGATGTGCATGAAGAAATATAATTATTGTTCAAAACCAGGAAGGGGGAGATAATTGAACTTCGACTTTTCGTTGATTCCCCATGTATGGGTTACCTCGTAAGCGCAACTCCTCTTAAACCACTTGAAAGAATTTAATGAAACTTTACACAAAGTAAGAACATTATATGGAGATATGCATGAAGGAATATAATTATTGTCAGAAACAAGGAAGGGGAGATAATTCAACTTTGAGTTTTCATTGATTCCCTATGTATGGGTTACCTCTTACACACAACTCCTCTGAATCCACTTTAAGGATTTTGATGAAACTTTAGACAAAGGAAGAACACTATATGTAGATGTCTAAAATGTCAAATAGGCTGAAAAGGGTGAATTTTATATTTGTCTGATTTAGACAGAGTGTTTTCATTGGAACCCTTGTAAAAAGTTTTTTCTTGAAGATTATATCATTGTGTCCACACTTGTACTGTGTCCGCACCTGTATTGTGTCCACACCAACTTTATTTTGCACTTACCATATTGATTCAGGGTTCAATAAGCGGGGGGTATCTTTGGCTGCCATTTGGCGACAGCTCTTGTTAAGTTAACATTGCAATAATTTCTCTCAGTTAATATTGAAATTGCATCTATGCTTCAATGCCTGTATAACTTTATAGCTGACCTGCATGGCTATGCCATGGTGATCTTCTAGGCGTCAGTGGTCTGTCCATCGTAAACTTTTCATTAAACATCTTCTTCTCTGAAACCACTGGGCCAATTGGAACCAAACTTGGGCACAATGGTCTTTAGGTGGCCCCATTAAAAAAAAATGTGTGGCAAGTCTGTATCATATCCAAGATGGCCGCCAGCAGGGAATGCGGTTTAACATTGGACCCTATGGGAAAGCATTCAAAGAGCTTCTCTGAAACTACTGCGCCAATTAGAACCAAACGTGGTCACAATAGTCCTTCGGTCGTCCCCTTTGAAAATTTTGTCCGGCAAGTCTGCACGTCATCCAAGATGGCCGCCAGCGGGGAACTTTGTCCAAAATTGGACAGTATTGCAAAAATCTTCTCCTCTGAAAATACTGAGCTAATTGGAGCCAAAATTAGTCACAATGGTCCATAGGTGGCCCCTTTTAAAAACTATGTTCAGCAAGTCCACATCATATATCCTAGATGGCCGCCAGGAGGGAACATGTTTTTTAACATTGGACCCTATATGGAAACATATTCAAAGATCTTCTCCTCTGAAAGTACATGGCCAATTGGAATCATACTTAGTCACAATGGTCCTTACTTGGTCCCCTTCATAAAATGTGTCTGGATGTCCGCATAGCATCCAAGATGGCAGTCAGTGGGGAACATAGTTTAACCTTGAACCCCATGGGAAATCATTTAAAGATCTCCTCTGAAAATACTATGCCAATTGGAACCAAAGTGTGGCACAATGATCCTTACATGGTCTTCTTCAAGAAAGGTGACAGTTGGTCTACACCCCATCAAAAATAGCTGCCAGTGGGGAACATAGTTTCATTTTGGATCATATAACATCAGCAAACTTCAAAATGAGACCCTTAAACATTAATAAACAAATTTGAAAATGAGAACCTTAAACGTTGTGATTATTTTGACTTATTGTGTCAGCCATGACCCAGGTGAGCGATACAGGCTCTTGAGAGCCTCTTGTTTACTTTCAAATCATTCATCCATGACCAATTTTATGTATGGGCACCTTGTTGAAAAAAGCTATGATATAGACATGATAGCTTACTGTCATGTTTAGTTTTAGAAATGTATCTTACTTGCCATTGATTTATTGTCCTGGAAGACATGTTCTGTTACCATACTTTTCATTGTTTGATCTCCTCTATTTGAATGAACGATTAACTTTCATATTTGCAAACTGTTAAAACCTCCATTTCAAATTAAAAAATCTCCTTGTAAAGTTATTTTTTTATTTTGTATCTTTTTTAGAAGCTTTAAATCCAAATGAGGACAACTATGGACAGGAAATGGAAGTTTTTCTGAATGATGCTGATATTTTAAAACCAGGACAAACTGATGATGATTGTGGAAATATTAAACAATTCTTTGTTCCACATAACAATGTAGAAAAACAAACTAAGAAAAAGAGGTCATTACTGAAAGTAAGAAGAAGTGATCAATTGCCAGAGTTTGAACCATTTGTGTTGTCTGGAGAGAGTGATGATGATTTGCCAGCGGTATTTGATAAAAAAGTGGACAAAAATGATGGAAATAAAGCTTTAAAAGAGTCAAATTTGAATGAGAAATCAAAGACAGGAAAAACAGAGAAGAAATCAAAGTCAAAAAAGAGAAACACAAGTGGTAATACATCTATCGTCGAGGTCATAGAAGATACAGACGTCAATGATTTCATCGAAAATGTCAACAACTTATCTATAATTAATGAAGTCAGTCAAGAAAAAACAGATGTAGTAGACAATGAAAACGGGGTTACTGGAGATACTGAGGTTGATCATGTGTCAGAATTAAACTGCTCACCGTGTTTAGGTAATTCAAAATATGCAGAGAAAACAAAAGCTAGTGAGGAGACCAGTTGTGAAGATTTCACCAAACTTTTGCCCAGTTTTTTCTCAGTACCTTGTGATGTAAAAAGTCGGGAGAAAATATCAGAGACAAAGACGCAGGCATTTTCTGTCCCTGAAGCACCATCTTTAAATGAACTGAATATACTTATTGATGATATAAGTAGTATGAGTCGTTTGCCTGAAATAGATCTGGGTAAACTTGTCGAGGAGTGGAAGAAAGAAAATGAAAGCTTAGACAAAAAACAAATTGTTAATAGAAATAATCATGATGACAAGAAAATTCCTTTAGAAAATATACATTTGTATGAAAATAAGACTAATGTTATGACTGAAAACCAAGATGTAACACAACCTGAAAACATTGCCATGGAAACAGATCATTTGGATGACTATGACAAATCTTTTAAATGTAATGTAAGAGATGAAAATGTTAATTCCACAAAACATTCAATTTCAAATGCTGAATGTCTGAGTTTGAACATATCTAGTGATTTTGAAAGTCCAATTAAGATAGACAACACAAAAACTGGTAAAAAGATTTTAAGTGTAACTCCTGTCAAACCAGTGTCTCCTGAAAATAGACAAAAGATATTGAATCAAAGTCTAACCAAACCATCTGTGAAGGAAACTAGTCGAAAAGATTCATTTGAAAAACCTGATATTTCACTGATCAAAGAAACTAGTAAAAAGAATTTACATGAATGTCAAATAACAGAAATTAGGCATAAAATTTTTGAAGAATTTGATTCTACTCTTCATGATAGTCAGAATAATGTAGAAAGAAATGACAACAACAACTGTAATACAGCTGATTTTCCTGTAGAAAATAAAGATGTAGATGATCATAATAAGGATAAAAATAAAATGGATGTTGATGTATTCTCTGGCTCAGATGATGATTTTTTAGACACCCAAGCTAACTTCATGTTAGCTGATGATGATTTGTTGGGTGATTTTAATTCAGATGACAGTAATGATCATAATAAGAAAATAGAAAAGGAAAAGAAAACTGGTAACAGAAAATCTGAAAACTCAGCAGAAAATACTAGACCAGGTGTGGGACAAAGTTCAGAGGTTACTAACATATCTGCAGATAACTCGTTCTTTGATGACTCATTTATGAGTACCAGTGTGATTCAAGCTGTAAAAACACCTGTTGTTGATGAAGAAAGGGGACCTTCCCCTACACAGTTTACATTCACTCAGGCATTGGCCTGTGTACAGGATAGTGACAGTATGGACAAAGATTTAAACACTAGACCAAGTTCTAATAATAGACCAACAATAATTATAGAACCAACTGTAACAAGTGACAGCGACAGTATGACCAGAGATTTAAACACTAGGCCAAGTTTTAATAATAAACCAACACTAAATATAGAGCCTGCTGGGACAACTGACAGTGACAAGGAAGAAAATTATACTGCAATTAAGGACTATGATAGGACAAATGTATTGGATAGGTCACAAGTAGATCTGATTGATGATGTTGTAAATATGGATAACAATGAGGAATATAGTGATGTTGAAGGAGATGCCGATTTACCTTTATTTGACCTTGGGTTTGATATGGATGAAGAAATTATTCCACCATCTCCATGTCTGAGTCAGTCAATATCACAAAAATCTGTACTTAAAAACTTGAGTCAGAGTGTTCTTTCTAGTAGAAAGTCATTATCATTTATGTGTGATAAATCAAAGTTGTATGAAGACAAAAGTAAAATAACTCAAAAAACCACTTTGTCTCCAACTACAGAGGAGGTAATTATGGATGGTCATGAGGGAAGTAAAATTGACAACCTTATTAATGATTTATCTGAAAACACAATTAACGATAATATGTATAACAAAGACAATTCAACAAAGAAAAAGAAGCCATATGGTAATAATGCTCAGAGTAATAACTGCTTTCAAAATGATACCACTGCTATGTTTGACCTTCAGGATGACTTTGAAATGATGCCCACATCACCAGTTCTTTCAGGGAAGAAACCTGGTGGTCCGAAAATCCTAACTTTATCAGTTGATAGTGAATATAAATCACCCATCATTTCTAAAACAAATATAACAGACATAATTCCTGGTTTATCTCATGATGATTCTCCATTAGATGACAGTTTTGTTGTCAGAAAGAAACGTAGGAAAGCACTTATCATAGATTCCCCGGATACTAGTCATAATTTTGAAAAAGATGATTTTGATGATTTTAAAACCCCATTGAGACCAGTAATAACTAAAAATAGACCTTTAAAATTTTCATCAAGTTCTGATGAAGAGGAAAGTATACTAAAATGTAAGAAGTCAACAAAAATTGTTTCTTTTTCTGTAAATGAATGTGATTATTTTGAAGATAAAAATGAGCAACAAAGTAAGAAAAAATCAAAATCTTTTCCAGTTAAAAAAGGTACAGAAAAATCATCTGATAATATTAAAAGGAAATCAAAACCTCCAGCCAATCCATTTCTAGTAGATGAGGCAGAAATTTCTGAAGATGAAGTTGTTTCTTCAGACGAAGAAGAGGGTAGTGACTTAGATCATTTAGAAGATAGTTTTGTATCTGAAAGTTGTACACAGCTATCGCAAGGTCAACATGAAGAACTTCAGGCTCTTTATTTAAAATCAGTACGTAGTCCTGCTGGTCAGGGTGGTCGATTTAAACTACAATATGACTATGATGATAAAATAAATGTTTTTTCTCAAGTACCCAAGGACGAAGAATCTCAGTATTATGAAGATAGTTTTGTTGTAGATGAAGTTGAAGAACATACTCTTCTTGAAGGTCATGAAATAACTATTTTAGATAAGGGAAATATTATTGACAATGACTCTTATATTGGTCCAAGAACAAGATGGTCAAAGCCGACAAGACCCAAGAAAATGTCTCCAGTTAAGGAAAAAAGGAAAAGGGTGAAAAGAATAACTGATTCCTCAAGTGAGGATGAAGATTGTAAAAAAGGTAGAATGAGTACATCACCTGTGGAAATGACATCTCCACAGTTTGGTGTTATTTCAAAGCGAAATCCTAGAAATAGGAGACAGCTGATGTCAAGTAGTGACGATGAACAGGATCAGAATGAGAAATCTCGTTCTCCAGAAATTGCATGTTCTTTAAAAACTAGAATTGCAAATAAACATAAATTGAGAGATGACCAAAATTTTAAACATGATTCAAACATGACAAAATCACTAAATGATATTTCCATAAGACAAAAAGCAGATATGCCAACCATAAATCAGAAACCTGTTTCTGAGCTCCAAAATGTAAAGTTCCCTGAAAAGAATAGCTGTAATACTAGTACTAAAATTACATCAGATATGACTGGCTTATCTGAAGAAACTTTTTGTAATGATGATGATTTGTTACTGCATTCGGTTAGACATGTAGATAATAAACCTGTGATAATTGTAGATTCTCGTGAGATAAATGGTGCTCAGGATATTGTGTCAACGTTACGATTTAAACATAATCTGAATGTGATAGCTGCTCAGTTAGACAGTTGTGATTATGTGGTTAGTATAAGAATGGGAATAGATAGAAAACAATGGTCAGAGTTCAGTAATGGTTCAAATCGTGCTAAAATGACTGACCGTGTTCAAGAAATGTGTGATTTTTATGAAAGACCCTGTCTCATTATTGAAAGAGATAAATTCAAAGGAGAAGAGAAGGGTAGAATATTACATTGGACAAAATATGTAGATAAAACTTTGGTACAATTAATTCAGTCTAAAGTGACACTGTTTTTCACTGAAAATCAGACAGAAACTGCATCAATATTGGCTGATCTATGCCAGCTTGAAAGCAGAAAAAATTGTGCAATATCATGTCAAGTTATTTTAAACAATGAACAACAAAACAAGGTGAAGTTTTATAGATCTATACCTCATTTATCTTATGTTCACTGCTTGTTTCTGTGCAATAATTTTACAACAGTTGGACAATTTTTAAGCAGTGATGCTAAAACTATTATGTATAAAGGAAAAATGACAGAGCAACGTTCACAGGAAGTATGTAGTTACCTCAAACGAACATTTGACGCACAAATGCTGCCGTCAAATTATGGTTAACATAAAGAAATATATATTTATTTTCAAGGGTATTTGATATATATTGCACATTTCAAAAAATTACCAGAGGGCATGTTTAAGATGTCCTATTAACCACAAAAATCATCACAAGTGATGTCATAAACCTATTTAACAGCTCAAACCATATTACAGGTATTTATATTTCTAACCAGAGGAAGTTGATTTCCAACTTTATAGGAAAGTGAATGCTAACAACCAAAGTAATGCCAAGAAAATATACATGTATACCAGTGGGCATCGTCTTGCTATTGAGCACTAGTGCATTTTTTAATAATTACTGGTAGTGTTGATGACCCTTGGTTCAACTGACTTTTACACAAATTTAATCCCTTTTCCTGTAAAAAATGATCTGGATATGTACGAGTTGTATGGAAGAGATGTGTGCTTTCTATTTAGAGGTATTCTAGTTCTTGAGAGATTTTCATATGGATACATAGACCACTTTCTTACTTCTTTTTATGAATGAATTGTGCTGCTTGACCTGGGGTTAATTGGTGCAAAATGTGTCACTGAACATTGTGACGTTGGAAAATCTATATTGTGACGTTAAAAATTTCTGGGAAAATTCATCAACTGGAAAGTCGTCTATTATCATACTTTCAATTCTTGGCATTTTACTTTTTGTAATTCCCAAATGTTATTCTGACCTATTATAGTGTCCACATCTTTATTTTATTTTGCCAAGTTTGCTTGTACTTTACTTGATGGGTTGCTTGTACTTTACTTGATGGGTTGCTTGTACTT
>MJUU01061514.1:40656-53453 GCA_002080025.1 Modiolus philippinarum | reverse complement strand
TGTATGGAAGGTGTTTTACAAAGATTGCTCATTGCTTTCCGATCCGATAAAGAACATGGCAGCCAGCGCAGAACTTAGGTTTAACATTTGACCCTAAGGAAAAATTCACATTTTTTTCTTCTCCTTTGAAACCGCTGAAGCAAATTCAACCGAACTTTACAGGAATGATGTACTAAAGGTCCTGAACAAAGATTGCTCATTTCGTTCTGATCTGATAAAAAACATGGCCACCAGCACGGAAGATAGTTTAACATTTGCCCTATGGGAAATTCACATTTTCATCTTCTCCTCTGAAACAACTGAAGCAAATTCAACCAAACTTTACAGGAATGATATATGTAAGGTCCTTTACAAAGATTGCTCATTTCGTTCCGATCCGATAAAAAACATGGCCGCCAGCACGGAACTTAGGTTTTACATTGGACCCTATGGGAGAATTCTTATTTTCTTCTTCTCCTCTGAAACCACTGAAGCAAATGCAACCAAACTTTACAGGAATGATGTACTAAAGGTCCTTAACAAAGATTGCTCATTTCGTTCCGATCCGATAAAAAACATTGCAGCCAGCACGGAACATAGTTTAACATTGGCCCTATGGGAAATTCACATTTTCACCTTCTCCTTTGAAACCACTGAAGCAAATTCAACCAAACTTTACAGGAATTATGTAAGGAAGGTCCTTTACAAAGATTGCTCATTTCATTTCCATCAAATAAAAAAACATGGCTTCCAGCGCGGATCTAAGGTTTAACATTGGACCCCATGGGAAAATTTACATTTTCTTCTCCTCTGAAACTGCTGAAGCAAATTCAACCAAACTTTACAGGAATGATGAACTGAAGGTCCTTAACAAAGATTGCTCATTTTGTTCTGATCCAATGAAAAACATGGCCGCCAGCACAGAATAAAGTTTATTTTGGCCCTATGGGAAATTCACATAAAAAACATGGCCACCATACAGAACATCGAAAAATCCTGCTGTTCAGCATTTTGTCAGGTGAGCGATACAGGCTCAGTGTCTGAGCCTCTAGTTTTTTTTGGTTTTTTTTTGGAGGGGGGGGAATTGGGTTCCAGCCCCAGCCCTTATGGAAAAAACTATGGGTCGGGCCCCCTTAGCAGAAAGTCTGGATCCGCCACTGACCTGCGTCTACTAAAGGAGCAATCATTTGATTTTTATGGAGGGGAAGGAACATCTGATCCTGGATGTTTTGTTTTCATGCAATCTTTGAGCCTGACAATTTTTTTCTAACTGGAAGCAAACCTGTTGTTTTTGTTTGGTTTTTTTTTTCGGTCCAAGCCAGAAGTTTTGCTTCATATATGTCATCCTGGTTATTTCTTTTTCAGCTTCCTTCTGTCCTGATATTTTTTTCACCAAATTTCTGATCCTGGAAATATTTTTTTCTCGAATTCCTTCCTAGCCCCGCCACAAAAATCAAATGGTCGCTCCATAAATGTCATTTTATGGTAATTTTCGGTCAAAAGGCTATAGCCAGTTTTATCCCAACTTTGCGTCCGTCGTACAGCGATATTGTTATGTAACTTTTCATTCAAAGATTCACTGAAACAAACGTGATCATAAACGAATTTTGGTGCCATCCCCAAATTTCTTGAGGGTCTCCATCAAAACCTGAGATTACATCACACGGAGAACATAGTTTAACACTGGACACCATATAGTAACGCATTCAAAGATATCCCTCAAAAGCTACACATGACACACATGGCCTATTAAAACTAAATTTGATGACACCATGTTTTTACGACGATCCTTTCAAAATTTCCGACAAGTCCACACCTCATGTAAGATGACCGATATGGTGAATGTTTATTAATACTTGACCATAAGGAAAACAAATTTAAAGATCTTCACTGAAAAACTAATCCAAATAGTCCTTGGATGATTCACATCAGAAATTGTACCCAGCAGGTCAGCACCTTATTCAAGATGGCCACCAACAGGGAGCATAAAATAGAAGGGCATTCTGAAACTAATGGTCCAAATGAATCAGAGCTTTGCTATTGACCACAGTCATTACATACCTCTTTGTATAGTCGATAAGTACATCTGAAGGTTCCGTTCTAACTTACTTCAAAAGATGCCTGCAAGTAAGCAATATTTTTCTAACATTGGACTCTTATCGGAAATTGATCAAAATAGTCATTGGGTTGTCACTTTTATGAAATGTATTTATCCTAGGTTTGTACATTATATGACTGGATATGCAGGAAATTCTTTTGATTTTTTTTCTTTTGAAAGAAGTGCCAACTTGTGCTCAATTTGTTAAAATAAGTCCCCCAATATAAAGTGGGTCAGGTATGCCCTATTGAAAATAATCCTTTAGGAAACCCTTGATATAATAAATTCCCACTGTTGTCAGAACCGCTGTAAACACTCTGTATCACCCGTACACATGATATACGTACCAGGACTGGTTTCCGTGTAAATTTCAATGAAATCTATCATTAGTTTACGGTGGTATCAGTCATAGGTACTTAGTACCTATGAACTGGATCCACGTACACACTTGAGCATTTGTCATCACTTTGCGTCCATCGTTCGTCCGTACCCTATGAATTTCTCATGTATAGATCTTTTTCTCTGAAACTACTCAACCAATTGGACCCTTTGGAAATACATCCAAATGTCATCTCAAATGAATCTCAATCTCGCGAATATCAGGATCGTCTGTCCTTGCATATGTATGTATTATATCTCTAACCAGGCAAAATTGGGTAACAAAATCTTCCGCTCGTTTACGTCGGAGTTCATATTTCAGTAATCGTACATGGTGTGATAATCTTATAATTACATTTCATGCATATTCATTAAAAATCAGTCAATTTGACTGGTGAACATCGATCACGTGGAATATCAATGTGAAGTTGCAGTTCCCATGAACAACAATTCGCCACGTGACCACGTGGTGGACTAATTCGTAAAAATAGAATCACAGTGTACATGATGTACTTTCCTTTAAATAAATATGTTTTTAATACTTCGGTTTTAAAATATGATTATAAGAATTTAATGAATTATTTTGAAGTTTCATAGGGAACCGGGCGCACATTTTCAACATGAAGCGCGGTATTCATTAAAAATGTGCTTCGGTCAACACTTTCATACCCCAATGAAACTTCAAAATAATGCATTCAATTCTTAAAATAACTTACATATGCGCGCATCAGTATTCAGGCAAAAATTAATGTGAACGTTTCTCATAATGAGGAAAACTTTGTATTCGTTGATTATATATGTTTATGTTTCTAAAATGGCAATACTAAGCGGGGATCTACTTGAGCATTGGACCCTATAGAAAAATGAGAGAGAAAACTCATGAACTGCTTTATTGTAACGTCAAAAAGGTTAAAAATCGCAACATATATACGAAGTTGATCATTCACGAGGTTGAAATTCAACAATTATTGATGTTTGATTCCTCGGAAAGTGATACACGTGGTCATAATCAAATACGCCTGTCGATCTAAAACACAAATAAGAGGAAATGCATACGCCTGTCGGTTTCAGTGGTTGAATTTAATTTAAAAATCAATAAAGAGCAATAGAAATAAGTTAAAAAAATACATATAGTTTTTGTCAAGAATACCGCTTAAGTGCACGCTAGGGGCCTACTTGATCTCGCTTGAGGGGGTGAATATTGTTCACCTCTGGTTAAAGACCCTCAGGCGATATCAAGATGTAGACAGGAATAAAAGCCCTGTCCTTGATAATCTGGAGTTTTCTATGTATCGTGTGCGTTTTTGTCACATGTACATTCACTCCATATCCTTTCATTTTTCCTATTTTTCACAATTTTAGGAGTCATAATTTTTTCCCCATTTTCCATGCCGACAGAAGAAAATAAACTGTGTTTCCAGTATGTTTTTCTGTAAACTTTAAAGGAATAATCTATCAAACTACGTACAATGTATAATATTTTTTAAAATTTCCAATGAGTTCAGGGTTGTTACGGAAAAAATCACGACCATGTTGATTTGGACCTCCATATTGAATGTTCTGTTCCTGTCCTATGCTACTTGATTATCCATTTTCCATAGAACAGACTTTTACTACCTATCTATCACCACTGCGGTGCGAGTTCGCGCTCCACTTTGTACATTACAAAAAAGGGTGCACTCGACTTGCAATCGTAAGTGATAAGGTATGTCAGTTACCTGCCCAAGGTCGGTGGATCTCTCCGAGCACTCCGGCTTCCTCCACCACTATAATAAAACTGACCGTCATGAGATAGCTGAAATACTGCTGAAAGTGACGTTAAAACCCTATATCAATCAATCAATCAATCCATAGAACAGACAGAGCATGTCCTGCACTTGACTTCGCACTAGGATAATCGAGCACGGCCTTAATAATTACGATTATCTAGAGGCCATAAGCACCCCGTAGGAAGTTGAGGGGATGAGCTTTTGAACGGAGGGTAGAGAGCTCAGGTAAATCAAAACATTGCAGACGAAAATGGAATATGTTGCAGAAATAAAGTTTACATTTGTTTAAAGGCTATGTTTAAATGAATACTTGATTTAAAAGTGCCTAAATAATAATATATCTCTTCTTTGAAAAATTGTATTGTGAAATATCACCACAAATTATGAAAGTTTATTTGAACGGAAAACTGGAGGGTAGCGAGCTCCGTTCAAAAGGTAGCGAGGCACATGTACGGAGGGTAGTGAGCTAAATGTTACACTATAACGTGCGCAATAAATTGATGATATGGTACACTTCTAGTATGAAGTGAAATCTAAACAACCCGATACCAACAGTAAACTAATCCGAAGCTGAAATAATAATTTTTTATGAAATATATTGAATCATTTTTTTTTTAGAAATAAAGACTCAGAGAAATATATACAAACAACGATGTTGAGGAGGCTCACTCCTGATGCTCCTGATGTTGTTTATATTGAAGATTTCTTGAAACCCATTTTAATTATATTAAAAATGGTAGATTCAATGAAATGGTAAAAAGAAACATGTAAAAAGAAATATATAGGTCCGCTTGCTTTTAACAGAGATGCAAGACACTAAAAAATTCGTTGGCAGGAAATGGATTCCTCTAGATTTGCCCTTATTTTAACATTAGGACAATTTTTTCGTCTAAAAGTCAGGAATTATATCAAGAATTTTATATTAACTTTTCAGACATCTTAATTTGACCAATAAAAGACGTTCAAGAAATACAAAGTGGGGATTAACTGCAGCCATTGGAATGGAGAAAAGCAGAGTTCTAAAAATAGCGAGGCACAAGAACGGAGGGTAGCGAGCTAAATGTAAATAAAATTTGTATTTTAATGTTATGTTTGGGAAAAATGGGCAGAAACAAATGTGTCGAGTGAGAAAAATCTGTATGTTTATGTTATTAATGGGGGTTTTAATTGGTAGGAATGTTCGAAATTAACAAGGATTTACCAGGCAAATGTAGTTAAAACATACCCCAAATTTATATAAAAACGCGAAATTCTAATGAAGCATAATCATATCAGTGCATTTTACATTTGAGTTTAAAAAAAACAACAAAGCATAGAGAACATGTAATATTAATAATGAACATCATTTTGTTTGTCTCGCAAATTATTCCCTTATTTTGCTTTTTTGAAACCAAAACTTATATACATTATTTTTTTTAGCTTTTTATAGGGTTCACACTGCTAGTGCTTTAGTTTTGTGGCGTTCTTGTTAATTTTTGTTTATTTGTTTAGCCTTTGTCATACTGTCTCAATTCATGTTGCTTTGAATTGCCGTGATTTTGGATTTATGATTTTAGAATTTCCCCTTTCCTCGTTCTTGCTTTGGTATTCGTTTGCCGATGTATTATGAATCTGCTTCACCTATATCATTACCAGAAAGTGCATGTGTCAATTCAATATGTACTTGTGTCATCCTTGGTAAGTAAAGCGAGATAAGTTTTCAAATTTGTTGTTCGTCCATGACATTAATATAATAATTATCGATAATTGTCGATACCAACTGTCCTTGGCAGATTGGTCTTGGCGACAACGAACCTCGCCTTTCTTGTTGTCTTCATAAATACAGTTATCTTGTGTTATCAGTCCATAAACTTAATATAGAAATGAGACTTTTAAATCAATGTATTTTATGCCATGAACTGTAGTGATGGTTAATAATAAATGAATTTGCATACTATATAGTATATAAGATCCTATCCATAAATACTTTTTGATATCGCTCATGTGACACTTACTTTTCAAAGACGGTCGTTAAATGGGGTCTAAGCGTGATCCGTCAAAAGGTCTATTTCGGCAGCATAATTCGCGAAATAAAAATTTCTTTAAAAATAGTCGCGATGCGTGATTTCACACATTTCATTACTTGAAAGCAAGAAGCTTACAAATTGAGAAGCGTGATTTTTGGACAGGGAGAGGCATACAGGACCCATGCATAAATATTCAGTAGTAAATGGCATGAATCGTCAGTAGTATTGCACATGAATTTTTATTTAACATTGCGTACTCGCTATCCTCCGTTCAATACATTTACTACCCTCCGTTCAATACATAAAATACTGGCTCACTACAAACTGAACGGAGCTCGCAACCCTCAAAATTTTGGTTCAAAAAAGAAAATTGTTAATAATTTTCTTTTGAAACAACTCATTGAAAAGCAAGTAATGCAATTGTTTACTTCTGACTATAGGCATATGAAATATATAAAATAGTTTGTTTAAAAATTGCCAATTAAATAGTTATGTGCGAAAAGGTCATTTCTTCTGCACGCTAAATGTCTTACCTGAGCTCCCTACCCTCCGTTCAAAAGCTCATTCACCTCATCTCCCATTGTACAGCTTCCTACGGGGTGATAAGTGAAGGTGAGCGATTAAAGTTCTTCAGATCCTCCTGAACCAGCTCCTGTATAAACCTAGCCGGCTTTCTCGAATAATCTTCCCAAACGGCCGTAAAATATCTTCATATAGTCTGTTGGAAAATTCGAAATGTGTGTTATCAATTGAAATGTTTCATGGCAATTTCTTCAAGTATTAAAGTATTTGATGGAAAGTTTGACCAACCAGAATCAACGTTGGTTGTAGGTTACCACCAACGAACATTTTACACTAAAGTGGATGCTTGCTGTTGCATAGCATAGCACTTAAACGAGTGTTATTAATTTTTCCAGAATGGAAGTTGGTTGAAAAGCCTGTCGTTTCTATAATTGAGCTATCAAGACCGTACCTTTGTAGTCTATTGTTTTATGAGCAATATAATTATACTTCCCGAAGTTTGGGGTATATAGGAATCACCCTGTCCGTCCGTCGGTCTTTCTGTCCATCCGTCCGTCTGTCCGTCCATGTATCTTGTCAAAGCATGTTCTCTTAAACAGGTACTTTGATTTTGATGAAATGTTACACAGTTGTAGTACACTACCTGAAGATGTGCATAAGTGATATGGTTGCTTCCTGAAATTTGAAGGGGTGATAGTTCGTTTTCTGGAAAAAGGGGGAGGTATATTATTGTGTCCATTCTTGTATTGTGCCCAAATTTGTACGGTGTCCACAACTCTATTGTGGCCACACACTGAAATGCACTTGCCATATTGATTCAGGGTTCAATGAGCGGGTAGGGGGGTATAACTCGCTGCCATTCGGCAACAGCTTTGGTGTATTTCCTAGTTGCAAGCATTTTTCACAGACATTGTTACTTTTGTTTCAGATTAATGAGATATTTTGGTCAGTGTCGAAAATTACAGTCAAACGGGGAATCCGGATTCTGTCTTGCGAAACCATCGTAAAGACATTGCTGGAGTTATATGCAGTACATAATATTTGAAAGTGCATGGTTGTAGTGATATTTACCTAATTTGTATGCTTTAGCATGTAATCAATTTACTTTGTTGTTTATATTTATTTAGAAGGTGTATGTTTGTTCGTATGTCAGGACTTTCTCTACCAGACATTGTTTTTATAATGACACAGGATTTTATCACGTGATTAATTGTCCCTAGACGTATAGACTTTTCAAACCCTTGATAAACAGCATGAAATATAAACATTTTAACATGGATATTGATTCCTTTAGTGGGTTGCAGGGATACCAGCCATATACAATCCAATTTATTTCTACAAGTAGTAGATAAAGATCAATGATTGACAGTTACTGCATTATGTATATATAGATATAACTAGAATTGTACAAGGTGACTTACATGTACTGTACAGGTACTACATTGTCCTTGTGATAGTACTTCAAGTCATGATGTCATAGATAGGTAGCTCTGATGAGCAGATGTGAAGTACCGAGGTTATTCAGTCAATTATGAAATAAGCAGGTATTTTTAATCGGTTTTATCTTTTCAATTTAAGTGTAGTATTCAGTCCCCTTTGCAATATAGGCAACATGGAGCTAATGTTATGATTTTGGGCACATATTGTCCGTTATTTACTGAACCTATTTAGGGTATAACACGGTGTCTAGACTCCGGCCTTTTTCAACGTGGTACTCCAGGCTCCAACACAAGGTTTCCGTTCTCCAACACTAGGGCTCCGGGCTCAAACACGGGCTCCGGACTCTACTCACAACTTCTGGGCTCCACTCACTGGGATCCGGGCTCCCCAAAAGCTCTTGGGCCCGTGTTATTACCTCTTTCCGTGTAACCATCGTTACACCCTTTTAAGGGGAGGTCATGTATCCTTTATTAAACTTGGTCGAATAAGACTAGCCTAAGGACATATACATGCAGGTCTAAAGTGGTAATCTTTAAAATGTGTCCAATGAACATTTTCCTTTCGACTTGGGGAATGGTTTTGAGAATCCCATTCGAGTCATTGTATATAACTCCTTCTAGTAACTAAAAATATGTTATTAAACATCGCTTCTTTGATAAACCATATGGCGGGAATTGTTCACAAGGTTATAATTTTAGCAATATTACAGGGTTTATGGAATAACGAAAATAAAAACCCGATAAGTGAAAAGTCCGTATATCTTTATACATTGTTTATTTACATGTTAATTCATTACACTATTTTCCTTTCACAAAAATTGATCAACGCTAAAATTTAATATCTGTTCGTAGAACGAATGGAGAATTGTTTTCAGCCGCAGAAAGCAGCCCTCCATATGGTATATAATAATTGTTGAAGGTTAAATTAATCCGATCCGTTGTATCAAATTGCATTTACATATGTAGAAGCAACAATCAACCAAATGTAACGAATCTATAGCCCTTTCCTTTTCCTGGGTTAGAGCTGTCCCGTCAAGAAGAGGTCAAGAAGAGGTACGAACATCCTTTGCTTCCGGTTATCATCACTCGTATACGGTCCGACGTTACGAGTTGACTAACAAGACCTAACTTAAACTTTTCCAGGACGCGATGTTGTAATTGTAGCATTAGTATATAATCCAAATATGTTATGAACTTTGTTGAGAGGGAGAGGTAACCATAGATCAGATGTTGGCTTGATAACCTAAATGCCGAAACCGAAGTAAGGACAAAAAAGTTTTCGAAAACGAAGTCATTTTCCCATTGAGATGTAACTTGTTCACAGAGCCACAAAATATTTCATTTATTAATTGTTCACAGACCCACAACGTATTTCATTTATTAATTCGCAAGTCATATCTTCCATGATATTTTGTTCACGTCATGATATACTTGATCTCCTCAAATATCACCCTGTTTTGCTGTTAGGAACCGAAACTCTAATTTCCTACAACAAAGTGTGAGTTTCATCGTATAGAAGTACATTCAAAAATACCCAATGAGTTCAGTCTGAAGCTATAAACACAAGTTACCTCCTGCAAATTTTGGTTTTCTGCAGAGAATCCTTGGTTTCTTCTTCAGAAATCTGGTTTTCAGCTCTCCTGTCAGGTATCAATACCACTGGCATTTTGGTTAATAATCAGTTTTCACATGTATATATTATTTTGGAGATTTTAAGGCCAGCTATACTCGGTGATCTTTCAACAATGGTACCGATTATATTCAATCAAAACCTCATGTGGATTTTAAACAAGAGTTCTGGTCTCTTCCGCGTAACCGTTCTATAGTTAATTAGTTTTCATTTAGATATTAATTTAAAATATGGCTTCAATTTTCAATATTCTACATGTATCATGATGTTTCAAAACCGACCATTGTCAACTTCCGTTTCCGTATAAAAATGCACCATAAAAGGGTCATAAGAAATATTCTTTATATTGAATGAATTTGAAACTGTAGTAAAGACGATCATAAGAAATTGTAAATATATATATATCTAAGATACCCGATAAACTTTGTGAGATATCTTTGTTTCTAAGGATGGCTAAATGTAAGAATTTAAAACATATTTACCATTTTCTTTGTTTATTGGGAAATGCAATATGTATAAACATTTAAGGCTGTTTTAACTTAATTGTATCTGCATGACACAGGAATAACATTGTTTTATTATTATTGAGGAAAACTAGGACCAGTAACGGAAGTTATATAAAAATCAGGCACGCAAACCCAGGGAGATTTAGAGACAATAAAATGTATTTTGTTGAAGTAATGCAATACGTACAGACACTTGTGTATTACGCAATTAAATTGGATATGAACGTATAAACTAATATTAAATTCAAATGAAAATTATTTATTTAATACTATAACCAGGTGAAACGAGTTTAAATAAAGCTAAAATGTTCTTTGTCACGAAATATATGCGTCATTTACAAGCGTTATTCAATAAAGGGAGCTAACTTCTACAGCAAATTAACCCTATGTACAACTACAATTAGACTTTTTTCATGAGACAACGGTAGTAAAATAAACAAGATTACATAAATCAAAGTCCCGAGACAAGGCAAAAGTATGAACACCAGTAGACCAAAGACGCCACACAACTAAAAAACGCAAACAATACACATACAACAATAAAAACTAAAGCACTTACAGTGTCAACTTTCAAAAAGAGTGACATCAGGTGCTCCGGAAGGGTAAGCATGTCCTGCTCTGTATACAGCACCCGTCACACTGTCAGTGGGTTAATCTAGAGTAAAGTCTGAATCGGTAATGTCAAATCCGGGAAGACGCGAATCTAGTTGAAAATGTCAGTTTTCATAAATTTTGTGACACCGACATTTCATAACTATCTATGATGTGGTGACGGCCATAGAATTTCTGAAGGGACGAAAGTAATAACGACTGAACATAGCCCTGACTCAATAGTTTTTGTGACAGTGCTTTTGCTCTTAGTGCGTTTGCTCTTTCCGCAAAGTCACTGTATGAACAACAAGCTCTACTGTAACGAATTAATTGTGAAATATACACTCTATATGCTGGTGAGGTAGGTATATTGCTGTTGAGAAAGGGAAAGTTCACAATTGGGAAGTCAAAATCATCACGTTTCTCATACAACCTAGATTTCAGACGTCCATGTTCATCAATGTATTTAACAAAAGGTCGGGGAATGAAGTAGAATTGGGTGCATCGGTTGTCTCTTAATTTCAAGTCTTTAAATTTTGGGTTATTAAGAGAAAGTACATCATCTATATATCTGAAGCTGAAATTAAAAGTTTGGGCCAGTTGTTTTTGTTTCTGTTGTATTAGCCCTTGTAAAAACTTTGCTTCATACGATTAAAGGAAAATGTCAGCTAAAAGTGGCGCACAATTTGTTCCCATAGGAATCCCTATTGTTAGTTGAAAACGCGGCCTCCACATTCAACAAAAAATGTTGTCGATCAAAAATTCAAACCAAACATCTTTATCACGTCATTTTCACTGTATTTCTTGTTTGACTCGGTATACGTATGGTTCATAACAAAATATGTTTTAACTTTTCTATTATTAAATAAGACTACCTACGTTCTCCGTTTTTTTTTTTTTTTTTTTTTTTTTTTTTTTTGTACAGAAACATTGATGTATTAGATCGGAAATTACTGTTTTAAGTTTATTATGTGGAAAGACTCAAACGTTTGAACGCTATTGCAGTATGCGAGATTGTTTGAGGCCCCCGTCATGAATTATATTTCAAGACGACCCCCACAAAAAGTGGCCAAGCGTCCATAACATTAGTTTCTGGGCAATAAGTTTTCATACGACCACAAAATATTTGAGGTCGTATAATGGTATGGCGCTGTCGTCGTTGTCGTCGTCGTTGTCTGTAGACACTTTTGTTTTGTTTTTTGTTTTTTGTTTTTGTTTTTTTTGTCAAGTTAAGATTCAGTTGATCAGTCCTTATGAAATGCTAACGCAATGTTTATTGGCACAAAAGGATAGCTTGGAATGGTGTTGAATTTTGTAGCCCCTCTCATTTTTATAAAAGGGCAAAATTAGGTGTTTCCACATATATGGCTGTATAGTTTTTATTACCCTTGTCCGTCCGTCCCGATGTTAAGTTTTGCGTTTAGGTCCATATATTGGCAACCTCTTGTATCATTTATATCAGTACATGCACCTTGATTAGTACTACCAGATTTACTAACAATTAGGGATCCATGACCTACATTTTACGCTTGAGTGACTTTTGTTAAATTTTGCGTTAAGGTCCATTTCTCAACAACTACACATTATACCAATATGATGTATCATGAAATTAATTGCCTTGATGAGTACTACCAAAACATTAACAGTTAGGTAGCTTTAACCTATATTTTACGCTTGAGTGACTTATATTAAATTTTGCGTTAAGGTCCATTTCTCAACAACTACACATTATACCATTATGATGTATCATCAAATTAATTGCCTTGATGAGTACTACCCAAAACTTTGACAGTTAGGTAGCTTTGACCTATATTTTACGCCTGAGTGACTTTTGTTAAATTTTGCATTAAGGTCCATTTCTCAACAACTACACATTATA